>CAUYLG010055309.1:0-122057 GCA_963573385.1 Cacajao melanocephalus | reverse complement strand
TATGTATCCTTGCATGTGAGATGGGTTTCCTGGATATAGCACACTGATGGGTTTGGACCCATCAATTTGCCAGTCTGTGTCTTTTGATTGAGGCATTTAGCCCATTTACATTTAAGGTTAATATTGTTATGTGTGAATTTGATCCTTCCATTTTGATGCTTGCTGGTTGTTTTGCCTGTTAGTTGACACAGTTTCTTCATTATGTTGATGCTCTTTACAATTTGGTATGTTTTTAGAGTGGCTGGTACTGGTTGTTCCTTTTTATGTTTAGTGCTTCTTTCAGGAGCTCTTGTAAGGCAGGCCTGGTGGTGATGAAATCTCTGAATAATTGCTTGTTAATAAAGAATTTTATTTCTCCTTTGCTTATGAAGCTTAGTTTGGCTGGATATCCAATTCTAGGTTGAAAGTTCTTTTCTTTAAGGATTTTGAATATTGCTCCCTGACTCTGTTCTGGCTTGTAGGGTTTCTGCTGAGAGTTCCACTGTAAGTCTGATGGGCTTCCCTTTGTGGGTAACCTGACCTTTCTCTCTGGCTGCCCTTGTATTTTTTCCTTCATTTCAACCCTGGCAAATCTGATGATTATGTGCCTTGGGGTTGCTTTTCTTGAGGAATATCTTTGTGGTGTTCTCTGTATTTCCTGAACTTGAATGTTGGCCTGCCTTGCTAGGTTGGGGAAGTTCTCCTGGATAATATCCTGAAGTGTGTTTTCCAGCTTGGATTCATTCTCTCCATCACATTCAGGTACACCTACCAAATGTAGATTAGGTCTTTTCACATAATCCCATATTTCTTGGAGGCTTTGTTCATTTCTTTTCACTCGTTTTTCTCTAATCTTGCATTTTCATTTTGTTTCATTGAGTTGATCTTCAATCTCTGATATCCTTTCCTCCGCTTGGTTGATTTGGCTGTTGAAACTTTTGTATGCAACATGAAGTTCTCATGTTGTGTTTTTGAGCTCCATCAATTAATTCGTATACTTCTCTAAGCTGTTTATTCTTGTTAACATTTTGTCAAACATTTTTTCAAGTTTCTTAGTTTCTTTGCACTGGGTTAGGACTTGTTCTTTTAGCTCAGAGAAGTTTCTTATTACCCACCTTCTGAAGCCTGTTTCTGTCAATTCATCAGACTCATTCTCCATCCAGCCTTGTTCCCTTGCTGGTGAGGAGTTGTGATCCCTTGGAGGAGGAGAGGTGTTCTGGTTTTGGGTGTTTTCATCCTTTTTGTGCTGGTTTCTTTCCATGTTTGTGGCTTTATCTACCTGTGGTCTTTGTAGTTGGTGACTTTCAGATGGGGTCTCTGAGTGGGCATCCTTTTTGTTGATGTTGAAGTTATTTCTTTCTGTTTTTTAGTTTTCCTTCTAACAGTCAGGCTCCTCTGCTGTAGGACTGCTGGAGGTCCACTCCAGACCCTGTTTGCCTGGGGATCACCTGTGGTAGCTGCAGAACAGTAAGGGTTGCTGCTAGTTTCCTCTTCTGTTATCTTTGTTCCACAAGGATACCTGCCAGATGTCAGCCTGAGCTCTCCTTTCTGAGGTGTCTCTTTGGATATATGATGGTTGGGGAGCTGCTTGAAGAGGCAGTCTGTCCCTTATAGGAGCTCATGTGCTGAGCTGTGAGCTCTATTGTTCCATTCAGAGCTGCTGGGCAGGTACATTTAAGTCTGCTGCAGAGGAACTCATACCTGTCTTTTTTTCCCAGGTGCTCCGTTCTGGGAAGGTGGGGCTTTATTTGTAAGTTCCTGATGTGCTGCTGCCTTTTTTCAGGGATACCCTGCCAAGTGAGGAGGTAGCCTAATCACGGTCTGCCAGCAGAGGTGTTGCTGAGCTGCCGTGGGCTCTGCCCAGCTGCTATGTGAACTTCCTTGTGGTTTTGTTTATAGAAGTATATTTAGAACTGCCTCAGCAATGGCGATCTGCCTTAGTAATGGTGGACTGCCTCGATAGTGGTGGACCCCCTCGGTAATGGTGGACACCCTTCCCCCACAAAGCTGGACCATCCCGGGTCCAGCTGTGCTTGCTGTGAAAGTCTCAATCCAGAGTGTTTCAGATTGCTGGTCTTTGTGGGGGTGGGACCCCCCCTAGCCAGATCACCTGGCTCCCTGTTTCATCCCCCTTTTTTTCAGTTGAATGGGTGACTCTGTCTCCAGGGCATTCCAGGCTCCAGTTGAAATGGCCACCCAGATTTGTTTGAGTTTCTGCGTGGAGACCCGCTGCGCTGGCCGAAACAGCTGTTCTAGAGACTCGAGGCACTTTTCTGCCCTGGAATCTCCTGGTCTGTGGGCAGTAATAACTCGTTTGGAAATGTGGTGATCACTCACCCTCTGCGTTCTCACTGGGAACTGCACTCCAGCTGTTCCTACTCAGCCATCTTGGATCATCTCCCCAAAAAGTTTCTTAGATATTGTTCTAGAGTCTATCACAGGCTTTGGTCAGTTCTAAACTGTAGGACCTAGTGGATCTGAATTTTAATGTCAGTGCATTTTGAACCCAATAGGAAATCATATAGGACTGACATTAGTTTTTTTTTTCCTCAGGTTGCCTCATCAGGCAACAAAATAATGAAAAATCATATTCAAATACCTCCATGTTAGTTACTCATCAGGGTGGGGAAAGGCAAACTGGTTTGAATCTTGGTTCCTGGTGGTAAGACTTTGAAAGGTGGCTTAATCTCATGGAATTCTGGTTTTCTTCTTTGTAGAAGGAGCTAGTAATACAGGTTGAGTTTCCATAATCAGAAAATCCACAATCCAAAATGTTTCAAAATCTGGAACTTTTTGAGCAACAACATAACACCACAAGTAAAACATTCTACACCTGACCTCATGAGTAGCTGTCAAAATGTAGTCACAACTTTGTTTCAGGCACAAAATTATTCAATATACTGAACTAATTACCTTCAAGCTATGTGTATTAGGCATATATGAAACATAAATAAATTTCATAGAGTTGGCTCTCATCCCCAAACTATCTTATGAACAAATATTCTAAAATTTGAAAAAATCTGAAATCCAATTCTGGTCCTAAGTGTTTTTGGATAAATGACACTCAAACTGTACTTACATTCTAGTTAGTTGTGGAGATAAAGTGTGATGAAACAAATTGTCATATTCCATGACATAATGCACACTTGTACAGAATATTTCTGTTTTTTATGTATAACTGAGGCTTAATTTCAGCTCTAACCTTGTCTGCCTTGAAACATTTCCACTGTGTAGCTTTCTTATCTTTTATAAATATGCTTTGTTCATTGCACCTGTATTCCTATTTTTTTCAGGACTGCTTAGACATTTGCTCTTTAAAGCTTTTCTACAATATTCTTCTAGGGACTCCTTCCTTTGCCCAAAGACTGAGATGCCATTAATTGTTAGGATCTGGAGACCACAGTGAAGCCAGTAGCTTGGAAATAAGATTAACTTCTGACAATTAAAATACAAAACTATTACAAAGTGGTTGTTGGTTGTACTTGCTCATGGCTGTTGTGAGAACTAAAGGAGATACTGTATGAAGCCCTTAGCATGATGCCTAAGCATGGCTATGGGAATGATGATGTTGATTATGCTGGATAGTCTCCTAAGTATGCCAGGCAAAACAATAACTTACAAGCAATAATTACGTTGCAGATTTTTTTCCAATCAAAAGTTAGAGTAATAGCTATAAGACAGAGATTGAAAATAGAGTTTTACTCTTCTACTCACATGCTATCTGGAATGCTGAGTTAAGAAGGATTCTGAAGCTGTATTTTAGCTCAGTGAAAAGTGTGCCATGACTAATCAGAGATGTCAGCTGTGAGAGCAGGAGGTGGTTATGGATGGCATTTATTTAGCAGCCTTCTTCTAGGTCATTTTTCTCATTTTTAATCTTTGAAGCCTGCTTACGTGGATCAAAAGATTCCTTGATTCATATATCTTGTCCGTTTCCAATTTCTAGTGTAAAAAAATACTCCATGGTGACAAAACAGTGGAGAAGAACAAAATAATGAAAACCAAAGTCAAATGCTTCCATGTTAGTTACTGAAAAATTATAAGCCAAAAATGCCGTTTTCAATTTTAGAGTTAACTGATAAAAAATTTATAAAAAATAAAAACAATGAAATTAAACTAATGCTAACTTAAGAGCAAGAATAGCGCCTGTGGAAAATCCTGGTCAATCAAGACAACACTAGTAATATTCTAATGACATGTCTTCATCTCACAAATAGTGGGAATTATAACTACTGTATGTCCATACAGTAGAATGTTCCCAGTGTTGCCAAGCCTTGAAGAGTAGTCAGACTTAATAGGGTATGAAATTAGAGGCCTCTGTAAATTCTGATAACACATAATTTTAGTTTAATGTGACAAAGATTACTAATGGTTCCCTAGTATCCCTGAATGGACACTAGTCTTAATAATTGTATGTACTCATAGGATTTGTAAAGATTAAGTGTGACACTAAAAGAAACACCAAGGACACTGGCCAGCACACAGCACCAGCACAGAAAATGTTAGTTAGTATTAGCTCGTGCAATTTTAGGAATTCTAGTGAGATGCTGAATACTCCTTAAATTTTTCTCTATCTTCTCATGATACTCCAACTACACCACTTGAACATATTTCCTTTATTGTTTAGATCCATGTTTTTAAAAAACATAATGTCTTGGTAAGAGTGATACTTCATTCCTTTATATGTTTAGCATTATCTATAAATGCCTGTAATGAGCCAGACATCATGCAATGTCCTGCCGGGAAGAGGGAGTCACTAAGATGAATGATCATAGTCCTTAACCCCAAGGAACTCTAAGTCATTCTGGGGTGTGCGTGGATGCCTGGCTTAGTCTAATAAATTCTGTCATCTGGCCCCAACCCACCTTTCCAAATGGATTTTCCATCACAGTATATTATGCTGTGTCCACATTGAACCACCATGTTTCTTAAGCGATTCTGGTGCTTTCCTAACTCTGTGTCTTATACATTCTATTTTTTCTACTTGGAAAGATTCCCATCGTAACTTTGAAAAGAAATTGGTTAACTCTAACCTCACCTGTAAAATCTTAATTTATTACTGCAGCCTGAAAGCAAACTGTCCTTCTTTATAAATCTGTAGCAATATATATTTTTGGTGAATCAATGGATGTATGAATAAGTAAATAAGTTCTATCTTGCCATATTCATGGGGGCATGGGTAAAAGGTATTCTTCAGCATACTGGATGAGTCTGCAGAATAAAGTCGCATGAGGCTCTAAAGACAAGTATCAGTTGCTTGACACTTAATGCCAACATATTGAAAGCCATACTGTATACTGAGGCACCAGCTTTGTCATCAAACTCTAGTCTACCACTCTACCATATAACCATAAGCAAGTTATTTAGGTTTTTTGCCTGTAAACTGAAGATTAACAATGGTTCCTACAACCTAGGCACCTGAGGATTAAATATAATAAATATTAAGCTCTTGACATGATAAGTATGGGTAACAGAGTAAGAACTCAATAAACTTTAATTGTTATCATTTACTATTTTCTGAGTGTGTCATTCTCCATGTACTTGTAAAACACTAGACTGAACGTGAGTCTTGAATCTGACTATTTGGAGCCAGTCTTCTGGCAGATAAACGTTATAATTTCTTGTGCAAATATAAAACTGAAGACTGTCAGGAGACCAGTTTTAGGAGTATCAGGAAATGTAGCTTCTGAAAGTTATATGCCTTTTTCAGATAAGCCAGATCTCAAATTGGCCATTTCTGTCTAGTCCCTACTCCACTCTTTAGAGTTCATATCTGTCACACTTGATGGTCATCTCCTCGTTAGCTGGCAATAGCTAGACCAATTAAAATGCGATTAATAAATGATAACTCTGGTGTAGAATGATGTTGGCTTGTGGAGAGGCTTTCAGAGACAAGCAGCCCAGCATGCCTATCATGTTGGTAGAGTAAGCTAGAAACCCAATTAAATGTTCTTTGAAAAGAACTGAAATGCTTTACTTTGAATGTCACCAATAAAGCGCAAAAAACATGACCAAAGAACATTTTGATGTGGTGCTGCTTATAGCCAATTTCCTGATTAGGAATAAAGACATCATTCATGCTTTATTTTATGTGTGTGTATGTGTGTTTAAGTAATGTATGCTGTTTGCTGTAACAGGACATTTGGATAGTCCAATTTAGAAAGAAGAGTGCAGATGAGACGATTAGAGCCTTATCTTTTGTAACACTGCAAAGGATGTGAAACAGCATTAGAGGTCAGTCAGAGGTTCTTTGAAATCATTTTACATGAGATACTTGAGCTATGCTTCATTTGTGGCTTCACAGTTTTCAAGTGGACTAACAGCTTGGATAGTGGTTGGGTGAATCCCTCCCAAAATAGAACCGAGGAATGTTTGAACTATGGGTGAAATATGACAGGCAGAAATGCTACATGGGAGAGGAGCTACGGAAAGAAACAGTACTTAACGGAAGTATTATAGCCAGAGTGGTTGTATACCCTGGTTTGCTCAGGAGAGTCCCGGTTTATGCCTATGCTTAGCCACCTTATGTACTTAGCACCCCTTTCCACTCTCAAAAGTATCCCTGTTCATGCATTAAATTATATAACCATGAGAGTTAACACTGATGTGCTCAATTTCAGTCTTAGAAACCAGAAAAATGTAGCATGGACCAAAACCTGCCCTTGGCTGCTAAAATTCCAAGTTTTCCACTAGGGATTTAGCAAGAAAGGCAAAAGACCACATGCTGAAAAGCCCAAGTACTTTCATTTGGTTACTTAGGTAATACAAATGACACATCTGAGGCAGGCAG
This sequence comes from Cacajao melanocephalus, assembly GCA_963573385.1. Lineage (NCBI taxonomy): Eukaryota > Metazoa > Chordata > Mammalia > Primates > Pitheciidae > Cacajao > Cacajao melanocephalus. The sequence goes on along the minus strand of CAUYLG010055309.1, from coordinate 115,288 downwards.
AATAATCAAGGGCGTTAGTACCTACTGCAAATGTGGTCCTCTGGAGTATTGAGAATCTGTCCTCCTGCGATCTCTGCTCATTGTGTGGCAGAAATGTTGCTTACTCTTCAAAGTGGTTAAAGTGAGAGAACACAAGACAAATCTCATGGTTATTTATGAGATGTAAAGTGTATTTAAGGGAATGGACCAGAGAGTGATAATGGTCAAAAGGATGATTCCAATCCAAGGGCTAGAACTTCTTGTCCTGGAGGCAGTCTCTCTCTTTTCAGAAAACAGACCCCACCTGCACAGTCATTTCCCCAGGTCCCTGCATGTCCACCTGGGAGGGATCAATTGCCACCTAGGGGAGCGGAGTTTGGCTGCGTCTTCCTTTGACAGCACCAGCACCAACAATGGAATAAGTCCAAGAATATTAGCGTGACTCCTGTGTAAGAATGTTATTGAAACATTCTAATTTTTTCAAGCAAAGTGGTATTACTTTTATTCAACATTGTACTGGAGGCTCTAGCCATTGGTGTAAAGCAAGAAAAAGCAATAAAAACTGCCATGATTGGAAAATTGATTATTCAGAGATAACATAAAAACTCTCCAAATAGAAGGTCTAATGTTTGCTATAGACATACAACACACACACACACACACGCACATGCACACACATAAACACACTAAGAGAGTTTAATAAGATTGCTATATATATGATCAACTTTAAAAAGTCAATTGCATAGCTATACAATAACCAATAGCCACAAAGTGTTCATTTTAAATAGAATATGTTTGAAAATAGGAGAAAAAAATGTGATCAAGGAATACATTTAGACAAAAGATGTCCAAGTTATTTATGCAGAAAAGTACACAATTTTTAAACAGATTTTTTTGAAATTTATATTTTAAGTTTTGATATATGTGTGTAAGTTTGTTATATAGGTAAACTTGTGTCATGAGGTTTTGTTGTATGGATTATTTTATCACCCAGGTATTGATAGTTACTTTTTATGCTCCTCTCCCTCCTCCCACCCTCCATCCTCAAGTAGACTCCAGTGTCTATTGTTCCCTTCTTTGTGTGCATGAGTTCTCATCTTTCAGCTCCCACTTACAGGTGAGAACATATGGTGTTTGGTTTTCTGTCTCTGTGTTAGTTTGCTAAGGATAATAGCCTCCAGCTCCATCCATATTCCTGCAAAAGACATAATTTTATTCATTTTATGGCTGCATAGTATTTCATGGTGTACCACATTTTCTTTATCCAGTCTAATCATTGATGGGCATTTAGGTTGATTCTATGTATTTGCTATTGTGAGTAGGGCTGCAGTGAACATTTGAGTGCATGTGTCTTTATGGCAGAATAATTTATATTCCTCTGAATATATACCAGAGGAATATACTGACCCAGTAATGAGATTGCTGTGGCAAATGGTAGTTCTGCTTTTAGCTCTTTGAGGAATTGTCATACTGCTTTTCACAACGGTTGAACTAGCTTACACTCCCACCAACAGTGTATAAATGTTCCCTTTTCTCTGTAACCTCACCAACATCTGCTGTTTTTTGACTTTCTAGTAATAGCTATTTACAAAAACAAGCAATAGGGGAAAAGATTCCCTATTCAATAAATGGTGCTGGATAAAAGGCTGGGATAACTGGCTAGGGAGAAGATTGGAGGTGGACTCCTTCTTTATACCATATACAAAAATCAACTCAAGATGGATTAAAAACTTAAATGTAAAACCCAAAACTACAAAAATCCTGGAAGACAACCTAGGCAATACCATCCTGGACAAAGGAATGGGAAAAGATTTCATGAAAAAGACACTAAAAGCAATCACAACAAAAGCAAAATTGACAAATGAGATCTAACTAAATGTAAGGTCTTCTGTACAGCAAAAGAGACTATCAACGGAGTAAACAGACAACCTACAGAATAGGAGAAGATTTTTGCAAATTATGTATCTGACAAAGGTCTAATATTCAGCAACTTTAAGGAACTTAAGCAAATTAGCAACAACAACAACAACAACAAACAAACAATCCCCTTAAAAAGTGGGTAAAGGATATGAACAGAGACTTTTCAAAAGAAGATATACATGTGGCCAACAAGCATATGAAAAAAAAAACTCAATATCACTGAGCATTAGAAAAATACAAATCAAAACCACAATGAGATACCATTTCATGCCAGTCAGGAAAGTACACAATTTTACTGAAAAGAATACCTAAGTAAATAGAGACATGAAGTGTTCCTAGATAAAGTGATCAGGTTGCCCATAATCAATCTTTTAAAATATAAGTTGAATTCTTTCTGAAACTTGGCAGATGGCATCTAATATGTATATAAAAGAGGGACAGGCAAACAAATAGCCAAGAACATTCCAAAAAGAGAAAAATGTGGAGAACTTGACCTACCAGCCATGGAGACTTATTATAAAGCTTTATATTAGCTTCCTATGTGGGTACATAAAGAGAGCACCTAAACAGAACAAACAGACTAACCCATCTGTGAAATCCTATTACCCAGGGATCTCGCATTGCACAGCACGGGGAGGAAATGGACTATACAATTGATGGTGCTAGGACAACTGCCTATCCCTGTGGAAACAAGTGAAATTAGAACTCTACTTCATATTCTAAACATATCTATTTCAGGTGAATTAAAAGTTTAAAAATAAAATAAATCTTTAAATTAAAAAAAAGAATATAGGGAAAAAAACTCTTTGTATCTTCATTTACTTCAGAGTAGGGATGTATTTTTAAATAATTCACACAAATATAAATCATAAATTTAAAAAGCAATACATTTGATCCTACTGACAAAAAATTATGTGCTTATCAGAAGACAGAAAAATAAAAAAACCTAAGAGAAAAATGAGCACGAGACATGAAAAGACATTTCACAGAACAAGAAACCCTAATGCTAGTAAACACCTGAAGAAAATATTCTTCTAATTAGTAATGCTAGTAAACACCTGAAGAAAAAAATCTTCTAATTCGTAATCAAAAGAATGCAAATTAAAACAACAGTAAATTAACATCTTATACTTAGCAGACTGTCAAAGTTGGATGAGTTTTGATGAGAATGTGAGACACTTAGACCTTGTGGGACTGTAAATAGGTATAACCACTTTGGAAAATTATTTGGCATTATTTTTTAAGTTTGAAGAAAATCATATCCTATTACCTAGCAATTCCATTCTTAGGCGTGTATTAGAGAGGTTCTTGCTTATGTGTACAATGTGTAATAAGATTCCTATTATGTTTACCCAAATGTCCATTGACAGAAGAGTGGATCAATAAATTGCATGCTATACAGCAGTAAAGATGACTGAATACAACTACGTGCTTCAACATGGATGAGAATCAAAATCATAATGTGGAGTGAAAAAAGCAAATCACAAAAGATACACAGAGCATGATTCCATTTACATAACATTTACCTGTACAAAAATAAGTAGTTTATAATTCTGGGTTATATGCGTATGTAATAATACTGTTTTTAAAAGCCATAGTATTTGGTGAATTATTGTTACTATTTTTAAAAACTGTAATTCTGGTGGAGGAAGAGAAATAAAAAAGTAACAGAGAAGAATATCAAGGGCTTTACCAGAATTAGTAATTTTCTATTTCTTAAGCTGGCTGTGGCACAAGGTCGTTCACTTAATCACTCTTTATACCTTCAGTATTCATTATACATCCTTTTTTGAATGTGTGAAATATTTTATGAAAAATACATTTAAAAAAATTTCCAGCTGGTCAGAGACTCCCATCAACTGACTCAGGCAGTCCAATTATTTCCTTATTTACAGCTGGATTTATACTTTTAACTTTAGCTCATCCCTGAACAAATTTACTGAACATGGTCTAGTGATCAGATTAGCAGCTCTCTATAATGCTGTAGCCAATCCCAACCTTAGCATATGCATAATACAATTTTAATGACCCAGAACAGCATATTTGGTCATCTAATATAGGCAGTTTCCCCATTAGCAATTTCATTGGAAATCCTCCAGTATGTAATTTCTATTAGTGACTTTATTATGAAGTTTCACCGCTGCCTGCTGGGGGCTGTACCAGGAACCAGATTTGATGATACCGACAAATGTTCCTTTCTCAGTGAAGCCTTTCCCATGCCTGAAGGCAGAATTTGTCTGCTCATCCCAATAGCATTTCTTTGTGGACAATATGGAGACAACTGACATCTACCTTATAGGTTACCAAGAGGAATAAACACGATAATACGTTTAGAGCTCACAGTAAGCACTCAGCAAATATTTGCTATGTTTATGTTTGCATTTGTATTTATATTTATACTCTTATTCTTGTTCTTATTCGTATTCTTGTACCTCTATTAGAATGTGTGCTACAATGTGACATTCATCGGCTAGTTATATACACTTCTATCTCTCTCCATAGTCTGTAATCCTGTTGAAGATAGAAAGTGTGTTTTATTCATCTATCTGACCCTGGTGCCTAGTATTGGTCTTGGTATGTACTAGGCACTCAATACATATTTATTGAATTTAGTAAAAACTGAATTGTTTTCATGATTTATTATATATGTGTGTGTATATATATACATATGTATATACATACGTATATGTGTATATATACATATACATATGTATATGTGTATATATACACATATACGTATGTATATACATATGTATATATATACACACACATATATAATAAATCATAAAAACAATTCAGTTTTTATACATATACATGTGTGTATATACATATACATATGTGTGTATATATATACATATACATACATATATACATACATATACATAATAAATATATACATATATTATATATGTATACATATATACTTATATATACATATATATGTATATATACACACATATAATAAATATATACATATATATTATATATGTATATATATACACACATATATATAATAAATATATACATATATACATATGTGTATATATACACATATATACTAAATATATACACACATATATAATAAATATATATGTATTACACACATATATATAATAAATATATATATATTACACACACATATATATACACACATATATAATAAATCATAAAAACACATATATACATATGTGTATGTATATATATATACATATGTATATGTACATATATATTTATATATGAAATTTAGGATTTCTAGACCTATTCCAGTTTTCAGTTCCTTGGAAGCTCCTGAAATTTGTGTCCCAAATATTTGCCTAGAGGATGCCAGTAGTATTTGACTTGTCCCTCACTGGCTTGCTGAGATAATGGCAGGACCCTTAGAGACAGTGCCTGAAGGAAATAAGGAATGCCCACCCTTGGCTGGGCAGTTTGCTATTCTGGTCAAACATTTCTTCAAATGGTCAGAAAATAGAGGACCCAAACATGAGCAAAATTCTCTTTTCCTGAGTATTACTGGTTTCTTGAAAGATCTACCTTGGCAAGAAGACAAAGAACATTTAGAGCTGGTCCTGATCACTGGTAAAGACTGTTAATTCCATATGGATCAATCTGAGAAATAAGTGAGAGCTGATATGATGCACAGCCAATGGGGGCCAGAGAATAGGTGTGTGGAAGATGTACAGATAGTCAATTTCTCCAAAGACCTTACATTCTAATCCTGATCGGTGGCTGAATTCAGTTGTGTAGTCATAGGCTAAAAGTGGTTAATAATTTCTCTGAGAGACAACATAGTGTGGTGTGATGTGTAATGTAGATCTGTATAAAATTTTATTGGAAATTGGATTCATTTAATTAATAAGCATATAAAATGTATTTGGTTAGAGGGTTTATAAAGATATAATTATGCAGTTACATATGCTTGGAAATAATTTGTGCTATGTTAGTGGAAATAGAATATAATGAATCAGTGAATTTGGGGGAATAGATTTTAGATAGTTAGCTATTTTAAGGCATTATTAAGGTGGAGAGGAGAAGGCTATGAGGTTCTATGTTTTTGCGACCATAGCAATGATGAGAACCGAGGGCATCTATCAGAGTCTCATTAAATGGGCAGAAATCTTCAATGACCATGGACTTGGCAGGCGTCACCCTTGGTGGTCCAAGTACAGAGCATTTCCTTATCTCAAGATACTAAGGTGAGCAAAATTACATGCAAATAAAGTTACCAAGGCAGAATAGAACAGGTTCATACCATCCAGCCCTTACAGGAGTGCTTTGGTTGGAGTGAAGGAATGGTTGGAGTAGACAGCGAAGTGTGAGATTGAATGGGGAAGGGTTTATATGGTGAGTGAAAGTTTTCACCTTCAAGAGCCTGGTGTGGTGCACTGCGCTCACCAGCCACTTTGCCCACCAGCGTGGTCATGATATAGCTGATCATACGGCTCAATAAACCAAGGTTCAGAAGACCATGTTACCTCCCTGGGATTGTCACCAAAGTGGGAGGGAAGAAAATCCTAGAAGTAGGGAACAGGGACTCCCATACAGTAGGAAGAATGTGACTTTGGAATCAGGCAATGCTTTCTTTAATTCTGATCTCTGCCATTTAAAGGACATGAAATCTTGTGTAAGTGACTTAATATTTCTGAGTCTATTTTCTATATTTTCCCTAAAATGGGATTCCTTTAGAAAAGGAAAAGGAAAAAATGTATCTCCATTTTTTTTTCTTTTAGCGAACAAAAAAAAAAAAAGAAAGAAACAGGTTTTTTCTAAGCTGACTTGCTTTGGTATTGTATTTTAATTAGGAACTAGAGATTACATATATCGAGCACCAGATGTATTGCAGGAGTTTTAAATTCTCCTTTACTGATAAGAATGTACTGTTACTCCAATCAGGCCCTGTGCTAGAATCTGGGAAAGAAAAATGAATGAAATGCTATTTTCTTTTCTTTTTTCTTTGATGGACCGACTATCTGGCTCAGAAGATAGGTAAACAAGCATGGTAACTATTTTATAAGATGGAGTGAAAAAAAAGTCCACAACAACAACAACAACAACAACAAAACAAACAGAAAAAAATAAGAAGGGGTGGAAGAAAGTATGAAGTGCCTTCTAGTGTCTATCTATTCTTCTTTCCTACAAATCAAGAATTTCAAACTTTTGTTGAAAACATTGCCTTTCAGCTACAATACTATATCCCCAACTCCATTTTATAGCTAGATATGGTCTTGCAAGTAAGTTATAGCCAATGAGAGATAAACAGAAGGTCTATGGGCAATATCTGGAATGTTTCCTGAAGGTAAAAAGATACTTCTTTAATGTCTCCTTTTCTTTTCTGCTGTCTGTGATAGCTGTGCCTTCAGCAGTCATCTTCTGCCTGAGCTGGATGTCTTGCAGGAGAGAATATTGCAGCAGCAAAGTAGTTTTACTGTCTAATCTAGATCCTTTGGTGACTATGAGGCTAGCCTCCAGTCTGGATGTCTTACCTTCAAATTTCATTTATATGAGAGAAAAATCAGCATATATTTTAAGTAACTATTCTTTAGCATTTTCTGAAACTTGCAGCGTAACTTAATTGGGTTAATGCAATAGGATATAATGAAGGACACTAAGGAGGGACTGGTGACCTTTTAACTGGGAGAACAGGGAAGGCTTCTCAGAGGAGGTGATAGTAAAGCAGGTCTGGGAGAATAAGCCTCTTTTATGTTCCTCGATGTTGGGAGTTCGGTACCATAGAATCTATTTACAGATACTGTTGACAATGCCTAGTCAAGTTTATTAGTTTATTAGGAGGATTTGAGAGCTCTTACGTAAATTGGTCTGCTATTTCCCAAATAAAAGAAGATGCGAGTTTTCATTGAGAGGCTGAAACAGCTGAATTGGTAGTTTTGTATGTGTGTGTGTTGGTGGGGTGGGGATGATACTTTGGAAATACTTATACATGTTTTCTTCCTTATATTTCCTCTTATGTCTGACTCTTCTACCACATTTGACAAACTAAACTAGTCTTTGTTCACTGGCTTAGATGAAGAAAATGCCTACATAGACAAGAGAAAAGGGAGTTGGTCTCCTGGTTTTTGAGTTTCAAAAGCACAGACTCTGAGAAGATTCCCAGACTGCTCAACAAAGACTGGGAAAGAATTCTGTCACTAGGGATAGGAGCTAGAGAAGCGGCACCAATGAGACTCTAAGGAAGAAGCTGTGCGTGCCCTGCTTTCTGGGCCGTTGAAAAACTCAGATGGACTTGTGGAATCTGAAAACAGAGGGTCTCCGAGTCCTTTCCTAGGTAGAGCCCTGGTTAAGTAATAGATGCTAGAAGAGGAGTGACTGTGTGATGCCGAAGCAGACTGGGCTTCAGAAATGCAGGATTCCCCTCAGTTCTCATGTGGCGGGGAAGTTGCACAGTGTTTCCTGGGTGTCCAGGAGTGGCCTAGAAACAGCAGGAAAAGAGAGCTACTAAAAATCTGGTGGAATAGAAGAAATGACACGGTAGCTGCTAGAAGGAATATATCTGTGGGTAACAGTATGGAAAAATAACAGTGGCTCTCAGCATGGTAAAGTGAAAGGTTATCTTGAGGCTATGGTGCCACCCAACACCTCGATACTGTGTAAAGCCCCAGACCTTATATGTAATAGACCCACCTTAGAAAAGGGGCTGAATCCCACACTGCCAGTCTGGTGAAGAGCAACTCAGTTCAGTTACAGGGGAATAAAAAAAGAGATTGTTCTTGCAGGTCTGAGTATGAAGATAGAGATTAGGACCTGCTGCTGATTCATTCATTTATTCACTCACTTGACAATAATTTATTGAGTGTCTGTGAAGTGGTTGGCATGGCTTAGGCATTTAGGATATTGTGATAAACAGAACATGAAATTTCTGCCCTGGTGTAGCTTATGTGCTAGTTAGGGAGACAGACAATATGTAGAAATACAAATGTCATTATATTATTGAGTCAGGTAGTGATAAGGAGTAGACAGAAAAATAAAGCAGGGTCAGGAATGTTAGCCTACTGGAAGGTGAACATAAAGATATTAATGATGAATCTGAATAGAACCCCTTGTTCTCATTACCAGTCTTGTGTGTTATATTGATCTTGTGTTACTGATGAGAGCACACAATCATTGACCACTTGCAAGATGAGGGATGCAAGAAACGATGATGAAGCAGGCAAATTGTTTATTATGCCTTTTAAAGATCAGGGCTAAAGCTGAAGCTGTGTACCAGATTTTGGCTAAACCCTAGTCCTGGAGATGAACTTTGGTGCTAGCCTCATATATGATCTCTTTTAACTCTTTCATACACTCCACTAGATAGATATCTGTGCTCAGTTTTATAGATTAGAGCATGGGTTCTCCAACTGCACCAAGGCTATACCACGATTCAAACTTAGGGTTGTGAATCCAAGGGTCTCACTCTGCAATAAACTGGATTAAACACCCTAGTTTCTTTGTGGGCTGCATCTCTGGACTCTATCTTGTTTTGCAGACAATTTAGAGATTTCAAACAGAAGGATGAGCCTGAGAAATCCTCTGCAGCTGTAGAAGGCCCTCTTTCGGTCAGGTAAGTCTCAGAGAGTCATAGCACTGCATTCTGGATGAAGGGTGGAGTGGAGAAAGGGGCTAAAGGATTTGACAGTGAGACACATGAAAGTCTAGATTACTCTGTGGCAAACCTCAGTGGATTGATTCAGCTGTAGACCATGGCAGAGACACATACGGTAGTTCCTAGCCAGAGGATTAGAGGGTTGGAAGGGACCTAGGGGATCATCCAATCAAATCGCCTTCCTAACTGTGAATTTTCTCAATAGGATTTCTGACATGAAGACACCTCACCTCTTTTTCCCCTTCCAGTTTCTTGTTTAGATAGAGAAGTTCTAACTCGACTGAGGAAAATGCCTGTGTTCCAAGAGGTCTTTCTATTCTGAAGGTGAGCAAAATGTAATGACCAGATACCAGGGATGAGTAGCCCTGCATTGACTGAAAAGGACACCTAAGGACAAAACACAGGTGTCTCTCTCCAAATTCCAGTGTGCCCACTGATTATGGCAGAAAAGGAAAATTGGAGCTGATTGTAACATAGTGGGGGCCCTGGACCTCAATTTCATGGCTTTCCTCAATATAGATATTAACAATTCGGCGAAGTTATTGGCCAATTGACTCAAAGAACAAGCATTAATAAAGGAATTCAACCTGAACAATGTGCTGTTTTATGGCTAGTACATGTAGGTTCACCAGTATGAATTTACTGTGCTTATTTAGTGCCCTCTTTAAGATGAAAAATGATGCCAGCTCAGCGTTAATAGCATCTTTTGACACTGAGTAAGTGTTCCCGTGGATTGAATGGTAGTTTATCCTTCCTCAGATGGAGATTGAAAAGTTTATCTTGAATGTCTTGCACTGGCAAAAGCATTCCTTGTATTTGTTAGTGAGCATGCGCTACCACCGATCCCTGGACTCTGTGGGCTCAATGGTCAAGGACGGCCTTTTCACAGAGCCTTTGTCAGTTGCCATCAAGCTAGTATAAAGGGAAATGCTAACTAACTCATATTTCAATTTGCAGGTCAGCTCTTGTAATATTCAGTATCAGAAGGCATATTTCGCTTTTTCATTCTGTATATTTCTACCTCTTTGAGTCTTAAAATCCTACCATCAAGAAAAATGACAGATTTATGAAGACATTCTGGTTATAAAATTATTCAGAGTTCCCCTAGAGATCCTGAAAGTGATGGAGAAAATGCTATGGAAATAATCCAAAAAATGTGGGGAGTACAAGATACTGATCATTCCTGGGGCTCTGATTCCCTGTCTAAAAAATCAGGGAGTCCAAAAGTATCTTTTATTTAGCACCAATATCTCACAAATTTATAATTTCTTCACTCTTTATAGGAATAGATTCTTAGAAAAATCTTCCTATTCAGGCATACATTTTATTTTTCATTATCTTATGTATATGATAGTGTATACTGGGCATGTTATTGGGCAGAAAATAGCATTGGATAAGGACTCAAGAAGCGTATTACAGCTTTGGTCAATGACAGCTGTATGGCCTTGAGTAAATCACTTCACTTTTTTAAATCTTAATTCATTCATTTTATAAAATAAAAATACTTCATTAAACTCTATGTTTTTCTCTTAGTCCTAAAAATCTACGGTCACATAGACTACTGGATTTTGTAATATGTAATGTTATAAAAACAAAACAACATAGAATTGTTATTTTGATTTCTTTCAAGTAAGGTCATATTCCTTTAAATAGAAAAAGAGTTAGTCCATGGGGCTTTCATGCTGGGGAGCGTGGGTGGAATAACAGACAAAACAATGCTTTCCCAACTGGTATCCATAGACTCCTGCGATGTCATAAATGTATTCTCTGGGGTCTTCAAATGCCTGAGTCTGAGAAACGCTGGTGCTCAGGCACCAAACTAAACAGCATGAAGGAGTTCAGAACATACCACCCCCAAATATCCTTCTTTGGCATATTGACCATTTTGAGTTTAAAGCACTTGAAAAACCACAGAGGCAAGAAGGGCACCTGGAACTTTCTTTTTCTTCCTGAAATCAGGAGATGAAACGACTTTGTGAAGGATGACTTCCCTCTATCAGAAGGAAAGAAACATTCTTATCACTAAGAATAGAAAGTTGAGGCTGAGAGAAATCTGTACAGAACAAATCTCATCAAAGCCATCTTTATTTTCCTAGTTACTTCTTCAAGATTAGCTACCCTAGCCCAGGTCCCTTTGCCTTGTCATGTTTCTCAATTTACTACTCTCTGTCCAACTTAGTACGTAAGGTTTCAACTCTAACTGCTTCTTTCGGTCTTCATTTTTCTTGTGAAACTCCCATGAACATGTTAAAAAAAAAAAAAGGAAACTTGTATGCTTTTCTCCAGTTATTCTGTCTTATGTTAGTTTAATTCTTAAGCCCAGCTAAAGATTCTAACAGAGTAAAGGAGAAATATTTCCTCTTCTATAAGACCTAGAATTGGAAGTGGATGGGTGCTAGGTGGAGTTGGGTGAAAGGCTGGGAATAAAATGGTGTAGTCATTAGGGGCTTGAAAGTAAGTGGAGGTGTGTCCAAAATGAGCAACTTGAGGAGTGTTTACTAAACAGTCTGTTTACAACTTTGGCAGGTTTAGGAAAACCATAAAGGGAGGTACAGTGCCCAGACACCATTAATGCCGCTCAGTCAGCAAGGACGGAGGAAGGAAGTAGAAACAGAGAAGAATGCCTTCCCTATATCAGAAGGAAAGAAACATTCTTATCACTAAGAATGGAAAGTTGAGGCTCAGAGAAATCTGTACAAAACAAATCTTATCAAAGGAATCTTTATCTTCCTAGTTACTTCTTCAAGATTAACTACCTAGCCCAGGTCCTTTTGCTGAATGACCTTCAGCCAAAGGCCATGGCCAGTCCATGGGAGGGGCTGTGGAAATATCCCACCTTCAGCCTCCTTCCTGCCTCCAGTCTCCTGTGAGGCTTCCCTTTGACTGAACTCAACCAGGGCTGGGGGAACTGTTGATACAGGCAGACAGACCAGCCTTTGTGGGCAGAGAACAAGAAGGCAAAGCAAAAGAAGATATCCAGTTCAAGGAGTTAGAAAAAAAGAGATTGGAGTAAGTCTCTTTTCAAAGGAGGACTCCAGTATTCAGCCTCGTCTTTACTGAAGAGGCTTTGCTTAATATTATTCTGTTTTATAACATCCCATAAATTAACGTGCCTTGGCATTCCTTCTTTCCCAAAGATGTGTTGATTTGGTTAGATGTATATGTCTTAAGGCTTTAAATTTGGAGCTAAAATCTAGAGGACTGTGATAGTTTCTTAAAATTTATACTTTCCTCTACAAACTGAGAGAAAGGGAAGATATACAAATTTTCTAGACTTAGGGCTGTAGGAAAATGAAATAAAAAGCATGAAAAGATGACAGGATTTCATTTTAATTATTAGCCATTATTAATGATGCCATTTTATTTTACAATGCCTTTTCTAGGTTACTATCTTAGTCTCATCTTTAAAACCTCCTTTGGAATAGTTCCCCGCCCCCCCAACTTTATAGATGAAGAGAATGAAGCCCAAAGAGACTGAGCCGTTTCCTGATATCACTTTACTAGTAAACAGAGCTGATACTGGTGTTGATTCCACCACATTGCTCATTACTTCAAAAATACTTAATGCCAGATTCCCTGAAAAGGAATGCTAGACTACTAATTTATTCATCTCTTACCTTTTCTTTTTGTCAATGGAAAATATGACAATTTTATTTGCAACTTAATGGACAATTTTTTTTTGAGAATTGAGTTTAAATGATACCATCCATCATCTAGCCAGATGATGTATGGCTTCAGGAAACAAAAAATTAAAAGAGTTAAAACAGTTAAGCATATATTTTATTTCTCTTCTGCATTTTTAACAGAACCAGAATATAGCATATTAACCAACACCTGTTTTTTGTTTGTAAAATACTATTTTTAAATTCTTTAATTAAACAAGATTTCATGTCAAATTAGATTCTGCAGATGGATTATTTAGAAACAAAATGTCAAGTTTCTTGTTTACTCATCTAATTTCTTTTTGACCTCAGAGAATTCCCCAGATCTAATGAAACTGTTAAATAGAGAAATGAGAAGAATCTGGCTGCTATAGGGCAGTTTTCTTCCTCTTTATGTATTTTTATGGTGCCTATTTTGCAATTACTAAATGGTGGTCTCAAGGATACCCATCAGTCATGCCTAATTAGGGACCATAAATGGGTCTTCAGTAAATATTTTATTAAAAAGGAGATTTCCAAGTAATAGAAAAATGTTACACCCAAGCTATAATGACAAGTGCTTTACAAAAATATTACAGACAAATGAACAATATGCTGTATTGTCCCAAATTTAATTAGACTCATAGAATGTTAAAATAGGAAGGGCACTCAGATAGAAAGTGGCTTGAAGGTGGAGAACCAAATATCCGTTTAAATAAATGTGCTTCGTTTAATACCCACAACATCACTAGAAAGTTGGAATAATTATTGTTATTCACATACGAGGGAACTGGGGCTCAGGGAAATGTTGTAATTTGTCCAACATCACACAGCTTGGAAATGGCGAAGCCAGGATTCAAATCTGGGTTTATCTAGCTCAAATTCATACAAATGAGTCAGTTGCATTAATAAGACCAGAATCCAGATTTTCTGACTCATAGCCCAGCGATTTTCCCACTGATATGATCCCTCCAAGCAAGATTGAACCTTAACCCTAAGAATGAAGCCTGAGGTATGAAATGTCTTTTGTTTCTTTCTTCTACTAATTCTCCCGTATTATTTATAACATCAGACATGAACATTCATTTATGTTAAATGTAACCCATTGAACCAGTAGCAAGAAGGAAGAACTAAAGAGATAGTCACATCTATTCTCTCTTCTTTATTATAATTAACTTACATTTATTATGATAGTATCAGTTTATCAAGGATTGCATGCAGTAGCTTAATAAATATTGCATAAAGCCATGCATCTGAATGGGTATCATTGGCTTTGGGAGCTAGAAGTTTCCTTGGAGATAATGTAATCTTTCCTCTTAGAAATTGAGTCCCAGAGAGCTTCAACGACTTATTCAAAATCATCCATTTATGTCAAATTATAGTACCCGGGTCTTCTGACCTCCAGGATAGTGTGTTGTTCTCTTACATTAGGTTGTTCCAGAAAGAACGACAACACAAAGAAATACAAAAATAACCCCAAGGCATGGTATGCTGAGGCACTGAACCTCAGGAAAAATTAAAAAGAGCCCTATTGATATCCATGTAGAAAGAGTAACTGCATACAGAACATAAAAATCAGACTGGTCTCAAATTTTTGAGATCTAGTAACAATAGTTTTAGAGGTCTGAGAGGAGATAATAAAGGGTAATCCAAGAATTTGCATCAAGCCAATTTGTTTATGAATAAGTACAGGAGTAATATATTCTCAAACATTTGAGCTGTAATTAATACAAAATTATGCCAATTATGAGAATAAAAATGAAGAACTCTGGCATTAGAAAGCTATTGCAAAAAGAGGAGGGGCTAAAAAATATTAGAATTATGGTTGCGAAACAAATTATAAATGTTGGTACAATTGACAATGTAAAAAGTAATAATACCATTGACAAAAACTGAGGTTGTGAGGTGGTGGAGATTTGGAGAGGAACAAGGAGAGAGGTACACATGCTAATGCTCTCAACTTTCATACTGGAGATTCAACAGATTCCATATAACATTGTTAAACCAAGAAACAGAGACATCTGTGTATTTTACATAGTTTCAAAAGTAACACTGGAAGAACTAAAAGCAGGTCAGAAATGAAAATTTACAAAACAAAATAAAACCAAAATATAGACTGTATTAGTTTGTTCTCACACTACTAATAAAGACATACCTGAGACAGGGTAATTTATAAAGAAAAAGAAGTTTAATGGGCTCACAGTTCCACATGGCTGGAAAGGCCTCACAATCATGGCAGAAGTCAAAGGAGTAGCAAAGGCATGTCCTACATGGCCACAGGCAAGAGAGCATGTGCAGGGGAACTGCCCTTTATAAAACCATCAGATGTCATAAGCCTTATTCACTATCATAAGAACAGCGTGAAGAAAGCCCACCCCCATGATTTAATTACCTCTCACCAGATCCCTCCCATGACATGTGGGAATTATGAGAACTACAGTTCAGGAGATTTGGGTGAGGACACAGCCAAACCATATCATAGACCCTCTAGCAAATGATTGAAAAAATATAAAAAACAGGATGATTTTCCAATTCATTTATATAAAAATGAATGTATATAAAATACTTATACACCACCCCCACATACATACATTTCCCTGTTCAAAATAATGAAATATGGATTGAATTGGGAAGGGAAGGGGAGGACCATAACTTTAGCTTTAGCATTTTTATAGTGTATAAGTATTACTTTTAAATATAGTAAACATAACCAAATACTTAAAAATAAATAAATGAAAGATGGATTAGCAATGAAGATTAACTTAATGTTTTAGTGATGATTCAGGCCAAAAAATACTGAGATACATGAATTTCTAACTACCATCTACAATTGGTAATTAAAATGCTGTTACTTCAATGTCTCGGACAACTATGTTGTACATTAAAGGACCATGCCAGGCTGCTGCTGCTGCTGCTGTTACCACCACAGCCTTCAGATACTGCAGAAGCTCTTTCCTACTCCCAGGCTGGGTCAATACAATTTTATTAAATTATATGAGATCCCAAGCTTCATATTCAATCCATTTATTCTGGCCCATCTACATAGAAAATTACATGATTAAAATTAGAATTTTCATTATCCCACAAATAATGGCGCAAGCAGAACTTACAGTTCTTTCTGTGTTCAGGCAAGTAGAATATGAGAGCTAGTTAGGAAGGGAACCTGACAAAAAGCAAGTAGTTAATTTATCATATTTTAGGAGGAATGCTGTCTTACTCCATTTTATGCTGCTCTAACAGAATTCTCGAGACTGGGTAATTAATAAAGACAAGGAATTTATTTCTTACACTTCTAGAGCCTAAGATGTCCAAGGTCTAAGGGCCCGCATCTGTTGAGGGCCCTCCTGATGTGTTACCTCACAGAGGAGGGTGGAAGGGCAAGAGAGCAAGTGTACAAGTTTGTACTTGTGTGCGAGAAGGGCGCTGAATGCATCCTTTTATAGGAATCCACTCCTGTGATGTCTAACCTCCTCTAGCAATAACGGCATTAATCCATTCATGAGGGCAGAACCCTCATGCCCTCATCACCTCTTAAAGTTCCCACTTTTCAACACTCTTGCATTGGGGATTAAGTTTCTAACACATGAACTTTGGGACACAAATTTCAACCACAGAATTCCATTTCTGGCACTCAAAATTTATGTCTTTCTCACATGCAAAATGGATTTATTCCATCTCGGTAGGCCCAAAGTCTTACCTCATTCCAGCACCAACTCTATAGTCCAATGTTCAGAGTCTCATCTGAATGAGATATGGGTGAAACTCAACCTGAGGCAAATTCCTTTCCAGCTTTGAGTTTGTGAAGTTGAAAAATAATATGCTTCCAAATTACAGTGGTGGATAGGCATAGGATAGATATTTCCATTTTAAAAGGGATACATAGGCAAGAAGAAAGGGGAAGCTGGTCTCAAGCAAGTCCAAAAACCAACAGAGAAAACAATATTAAGCCTTAAAACTGGAGAATAATCTTTAACTTCATGTCTCACATCCTTGACACACTAGGGTGGAAGTTGGGCCCCCAGGGCCTCAGGCAGCTCCATTCCTGTGGCTTTGCTAGGCTCATCCCACCCCACAGCACAAATGGGTCAAAGTCTTGTGCCTGCAGCTTTCCCAGGGCAGACTTGCAGACTGGTAGCCCTATAGTTCTGAGGTTTTGGAGGTTGCCTTCTCCCATGGCTCCACTGGGAATTGCCCTATTGAGGATTCTCTGTGGTGACTCTGCTCGGTGACGAGTCTCTGCCTAGGGCCCCACCCTGTCTGAAACATCTTTTGAAATCTAGATGGAGGCTGCCCCACAGCTATTGCTTTCTGCACAACCGCAGAATTAGCATGATTTGGATGCTGCCAAGGCTTGCACCTCTCAGAGTGGCAAGTTAAGCCACACCTGGGAACACTTGAATCAGAGCTGGGGTGGCTGAGGGGCACTGTGTTGGAATATGGGGGGACAGAGTACTGAAGCAGTGTAAGGCAACAAATGCTGAGGTTCCTTGGTCACCTCTCTGGAAACCTTGCCCTCAAGATCTTAGCTTTCCTTAAAGATCTCTGAAATGCCTTTAGGGTCCTTATTTCCTTGTTTTGGTGACTAGAAGCTAACTTCCTTCAAACCATATTAATTTGTTCTTTCTCAAACATGCTTTATTCTTTACAAGGCCAGGCCATGAGTTTTCTAAATCTGTCATTCTACTTTCCTTTTAATTATTAATTCCATCTTTAAATCATTTCTTTCTTCTCTCATTTTACTTTAAGCAGCCAAAAGAAGCTATGTAGCACCTTGAACGCTTTGCTGCTTAGAAATCTAAGAATGTGGCTGGACATGGCACTTAGAAATCTAAGAACGTGTTTTTCTATAAAGAAAAACAGGCCTGGCACGATCACTTTGGGAGGCTGAGATGGGTGGATCACTTGAGGTCAGGAATTTGAGACCAGCCTGGCTAACATGGTGAAACCCCATCTCTATTAAAAATATGAAAGTTAGTTGGGCATGGCAGCAGGCACCTGAAATCCCAGCTACTTGGGAGGCTGAGGAAAAAGAATCACTTGAACCTAGGAGGCAGAGGTTGCAGTGAGCCGAGATCGCACCATTGCACTCCACCCTGGGTGACAGAGGGAGACTTTAACTAAAAAAAAAAAAGAGAAATCTAAGAACGCATAGATTTCTTGCACCAGATATCTTAGTTCATCACTCTAAAGTTCTGCCTTTCACAAAGTACTAGGACATGGACAAGGACTTTGCAACTTCATAACGAGAATGGCCTCTATTGCAATTTCCAATACCTTCTTCCTCATTTCCCTCTGAGACCTTACTAGAATGGCCTTTACTGTCTATATCTCTCCCAACATTCTGATCCTGACCACTTAAGGCATCTCTATGATTTAAGCTCTCCCTATAGCTCTTGTCTTCTTCTGAGCTCTCACCAGAATTGTCCTTAACTATCCATTTACAGAATTCTAAGTTTTATTTAGGCTGCTCCTCCAAACTCTTCCAGCTTTCTACCCATTCAGTCAGTTCCAAAACCACTTCCACATTTTCAGGTATTTGTTAAAAAAACAGCGCCATTTCTTGGTGCTACTTTTCTGTCTTAGTCTGTTTTATGTTGTTATAACAGAATACTACGGACTTCATCATTTATAATGAATGGAAACTTATTTGGCTCATGATTCTGGAGGCTGAGATGCCCAAGATCAAGGGGTCACATCTGGTAAGGGCTTTCTTGTTAACTCATAACATGAAGGAAAGCATTATATGGGCAAGAGATTCACACATGAGAAGGAGAGAGGAAGCTGGCCTCATCCTTTTATCAGAAACCCACTCCTGTGTTAACTAACCTAACCCCATGATAATGGCATTAGTCCATGAGGGCTGTGCTCTCATGACCTAATCATCTTTTGAATGTCCCAGCTCTCAACACTGTTGTATTGGGATTGAGTTTCCGACACATAAACTTTGGGGGACACATTTAAACCACAGCAGATGCTATCATGCATAACATCACATATCACCAAGCCCCCGTCTAGTTTGGCCTTCAACAAACACTACACACACACACACACACACACACACACACACACACACACAGACATATCATACATACATATTTTTAAATTTATATCTCTATTATTTTGAATATTTGAACATAAGTACTTCTACAGTATGTAACACATTTTCAACTGTACTTAGGCATTGCATTTGAGCATCCATAAAAAAATTTTAAGCCAGGAATATTGAATGACAACAAAGTGATTCTTTTTTGGGGGTCTGAAAGTTCTAATTATCTACAAAATGCTGTTTTTTTTCTCTAATACAATTTATCAAGAAGTTCAATACTTATTATTTTATAATGATATTTTTGTGTTATTAATTATTTTATGTTATTAATATATAATATGGCTGTCCAAAATGCAGACAAAAGTGCATGTTTTGCTATGTTTGTTTGAGTGTATGCATGTGTGCCTCTGTGTGTGTTCGTGTGTGTATATGTGTGTGTGTGTGTGTGTGTGTGTGTGTGTGTATGTGTTTGCAGTTTTGACAATTTAGGCCTACAAAATATAATAAGAATTATCCTCTTCCCCTTACCATTTGATGTCCTCCTCAGGCTGCTAGAACCTACATTAGGACCAAGGAGATAAGAATTTACATTTGGGTACAGAGCTCAGAAGTAGTTTTGTTACGGGTCTTGTCAAATCAGCTTCCTTGAAGTTTAATAATTTATTCAACAAGTATTTGTTAAGAACCTAATACGTGCTAGGCAGAACCAGGCACTGGGAATACCGCAGAAAACCAAGCTATGATTTCAGTGTTTGAGGTATTTTTTGTAGGTTGGTTTCCCTAGGTGGCAGACTCTGAGCTGAAGATTATTAGGTTGTGTTCTTGGGTTCACCATGTAGGAGCACGAAGGGCAGAAGGAAGAACTGTGCAGAGAGAGAATAAGTGGCAGCATAATCTTGGTAGATGACAACCAGTTAGTGCTCACTATCAAACCTCTCTTCTCTAGAATTCCTTGTTTCTAATGTTCTCATCTTTCTCCTTTCAGGCCTTTGGCTAAACAGGGATGCCATTTACTACTGTCCACAAGTCCACTTATACTCTCACACTGAACCACTTCACTTTTGACACAAATTGGATGACCTGGTAAACTGTTCAAAACTCTGCTCATTGAGAGGATTTCCACTCATTACTTTCGATCAGGGACACCTCTGAGTGACGGTATATTGCTGCCATTGTTGATTTTCAGCATTCACTCCCATGCCAAACTGACATACCTATAAACCAAATTTAAGAGTCTTTTCCTCATCCATTAGTGGGTCATCAGGGATTGCCCAAGGGGCCACAGAATGGAAGAATGGGTGAGGGAGAACTGCTGGTGCAAAAACCGGGGTGGATGATATGTCGCTCTATCCTACCTCCTCCCATAGCCTGCTTGTGCACTCCCGAATTGTTCATGCTCAGATTTGGCTGTACCACTTCCAGTTGAAGATGGATTGCTGCTGGGCCTATCCAATTTTATGAGTTGGTGAGTCTGACGGAACTCAGATCATGATGGACAGTTCTGGCTGCATGATCATTTGTTGCCCTGTGTTCTGTCTCTTCCATAAAGCCCTAGGGCAAGTCTACAAATATATATTGCTGTCTGTTCGAGTGAGCACAGTGAGCACAACTATTTCTGATCCTCTTTTATGATAGGAATGGAAAAGAATTTATTTGCCAGATCAATAGCTGCATAGCATATATCTGAGGTTGTGTTAATCTGCTGTAGTATAGATAACGTATCTAGTATAGCAGCTACAAATAGGGTTCCTACTCTTTGAATTTACAGTAGCACACTATCATCCTCCAGGATTCATCTACTTCTTTATAGAGGTCAGAATTATAAATTAAATGCTCTTATGATGGGGATCACCGTCTCTACATCTCTTAGGTCTAAGAGTGACATGAATTTCCTCCATTTTCCCTGAGATGTAATATTATTTTTAATTTTCTATGTTGGCTTAGGGTGTGGAACAATTTCAGAGGATTTCACTTGGCCCTCCCCACCATAACAGCTCTTGTCTTATAGGTAGAGTATGCCCTGTGTCTGTTATGCCAACTGCTAGTCGTGTTCATACTAATTGTACATGTGGGGACTGAGAAAATGAATAGTAGGTAGATCCAAGAAATTAATGCACCCACTGTGACCTGAAACTGGGCTAGGACTACATTTATTGCCTTGGACCGCTATATCGTCATGCTAATGAGGGCCATGATGCCATCTTGTGTCTCCACTTATCAGTGTCAACCTAGACCCTGTGTCTGAGAGCCTCTCAGTGTTTGGGTAATCTCCTTTCTTCAGTGTACAGCCATTCAGGTCAATGGTTGTAGGTCAGTGTGGGGGTGGGATATTGTGATATAAAAATGTATATATTTGGTGTTCCTCCCTGGTTCCCACCACAGAGCTCCTGAAACCTTTACAATTTCCTGAGTGATAGGAGTGAAAGGAGAATGTTTATTATTAATAACGAGCCCTTTTCAACCATATCTGAGTTTATGCTAATGAGCTGACTCTTGGTGGGCCCCGGGATAGTTTCAGATCAAGAGCTAGTGGCAGAAGAACCAGCCATGTGATTGTAGGGTTGGAACTGTCAGCTCTATCCCCCAACCTCCAGGGAGGGAAGAAGGGTTGGAGTTGAGTGCAATAACCAGTGGCCAATGATTTAATCAATTGTACTTATGTAATGGAACCTCCATAGATACCTTATACGAACAGAGTTTAGAGAGATTCTGAGTTGGCAAACACACTGAGGTGCTTGGAGGGAGCTTGTCCAGAGAGGGCACGAATGCTCGGCACACTTCTCTCCCTCCCCATACCTTGCATGATGCATCACTTCCATTAGGCAGTTCTTGAGTTGTATCCTTTACAATAGACTAGTAATAGCAAGCAAACTATTTTCCTGAATTCTGTGAGTGGTTATAGCAAATTATTAAACCTGAGGATGGAATCATGGGAACCCCCAACTTATAATGGGAGGCATCGAACTGGCGATTAGTATCTGAAGTGAGGGCAATCTTTTGAAACTGAGTTCTTAACTTGTAGGATTTGATGCTAACTCCAGATAGATAGTGTCAGAATTGAATTGAATTGTAGGACATTCAGGGGGTATCTTTAAATTGGTTGGCATGGGTGAAGAATCCCACACATTTTGTGTCAGAAGTGTTGTGAGTTAAAACAGTCCCTAAGAGGCAATCATTATTATGTACACTGGTGTGGTTATAGGGTCCTTCTTCCTGTGGCTCATCATCTTTTAGTCAATGAATTCTGGGTCTGAAACTTAGCTCAGGCTTGGAAACTGAGCAAGGAATTGTAACCTTTTATTGGAGTGACTTACCTGTTTCTTCATTCTCATTTTCACAAAGTATTGCTTCGTCTCTCCTTGATTTTTCTGATTGGGTATATTGACTAGTATCATTTTTGACTAGTCATCTATTTCCCCCTCAGGAATGCCATACGCAATTAATCATCTCCATATCCTCTGTAGGTCAGGCTCCCTGGCAGCCCTTCTGACTTTGTCACTCACCGTAATTAAATCCATATGGCTTCTGGCATCTGGTCCTTGGTGTTTCAGGGTCTTATTATCCCCTGATTATCTGTGAGCACAGTCCTGTAATGGAATCTCCAACTGTCAGCTCTGGCCTGCAGAGGCAAGCCACCACTAAACTACTTAGCGACACTGGTGCCCATCTCACCAGTGCATTCTTTATTACCTTGGTAAATGGTATATCATTGGGAATTTCTCATGGAACATAATCCTCTAGTAGTTATTTTGGCTTTACATAGTATATCCACTTTATTATGGCCCACTTCTTTGAGTCTTTTATTCCTTTCTTTTACCATATGTCATAGTTATTCCAGTTCGCGTTGTGTGGATCATGATTTTTACCATGCTTATAGCTGTTATGTTAGTAGCATGCTCACATCATCCTCCAAAATCCTTGCCAGGGTGTTAAGTCTTACATCCTGAGAGAGTGCTCCCAAACTGACAAGCTCTTCCTTATCAGACATTACGCTCAACCTCCTTGACAAAGCATCCCCAGAATCCAGTCCCATGTGCATTATCCCAGTCCCTGCCGTTACATGCTAGCTATGTGTTGCAGCTCCTTTGGGATAGACTCCCTTTCCTGTCTCCAGTTGTGTTGTGTCGTAATTTTATCCTTATTATTTGTGTAGTGACAGGGGGCGGGGAAGGTGAGGCATTGCTGGAGAGGAACACATTTCACCTTGGAGAGCAGCCTCTGGGTCATCCTCTCTTGCCTTGGTAACAAGCAAGGGAGAAATGCTAGTTCTTAAAGAAGGGCTACTCCCTCAGGCTGAGAGGGTTCAGAGAATCTGGAAGTCAGTCTTTGTTGGTGCATTGACGTAGATGTGCCATGTGTCAGGATCACATTCCTTCTTGCCACGGCCCTGAGCTTGGCATAGCTGACCTTCCGTGGTTAGGAATTTAACTTTCTTTAAATCCATGCTACTCTTCCAATGTAGTGTTAGGCTTGGTCCTCAGCTTTCTCCCCTCCCGCTGTAGGAGGTCAGAGCATCTCTGTATGCATCTATAGAAATCTTTTGACTTTCACAGTACGCTTGTCATTGCTGATTAAACGCTTTTGACTTTTTGCTGTCTTTTTTCCAGAGGTCAGTTTGAGTTAGCAATGCCCACCCAATTCCATTCTACTTATAGATACTATTTCTTCCATATCTCATAACAGCCTCACACATCAACCAGCTGATACATTATCTTCCACTAGCGTACCTTCTTTCTTACCACTGGCAGAAGTTTTAACAATTGCACCATGAATCAGGGACTATCTGTGCTCCACCTGCCACCAGTGATTGGGTTTTCGTTGCCATCAGATGGTGGGTAAGCAAGCTGCAAAATCTCGTTGCAGTATCTCTTCCTCTAATCACTCTCAACACTAACTGTTTCAGATTTGGTTTGCTGGGAAGCAGATTCTGAGGTGGAGATTAACGTTTGTAATCTTTATTGGGGGTGTTTTCAACTGTGAAAGGAAAGCCAAGGGTGCAGAAGGAGAAGTTGGAGCTGTAACACAGTCACCATGGAGGCAGAGATGACCCTAAGGGGAGTTCCAAAGCTGGGATAAGCCTTCAGAGCTGTTCTGAGTTGAGGTCAAGGGGCTTGGTTTCTATATTCCACGTGGATTATTCACTGGATGCTGGTTACTCTGGGGACCATGTGTGACCTAGGGTAAAATGGGTCTCTGGGAGCATGGCTATCTCTGCAGAAGGTGTAAGATCTTTCTGTTGGCAGCAGCACTCTTCACTGGGGGGAAGAGAGCTTTTATTCCTGAAGAGGGGTCTGTGTGGTGGCACACCAGGCCCCACCATAGTTATGAAAATGACAATCAGTATTTCCCAGGGCTTCATCTGTGCCAAGCATGTGCAACATGCATTATTGACATCATTTTAACTCATTTTTCTCTAGAATTCCGTGGGATGAGTACTGCTGTTTTCCCAATTTTAAAAATAAGGAAATTGAAGCCTGGATAGGTAAAGTGACTTTTCTGGGGTGACAGGTAGTAAGTAGAGGAATGGGCTTTGAACAGAATCATTCACACCAGCCTCCCATCGATTCTCAGCTGAAATCACCCATGCATTAAAATTTAGCCCAACAGAATGATAATTGTGGTAAGTCTTTTGTTGTCCATTCTATACTCAGAATATTCTTCACTCATGTTCGGGCATGCAGTTTGCCTAGACTGTGCTTTTGTGCAAATTAGAAAAAGGAGCTCCTCTTTTCTTTGGTAGGCATCACAGTTTCTTGGGCATGTAGCTTGTCTGGCCAACGGGAGTTTTTGGTGAAGAATAAAACCATCTTTTCCTCCAGGGACTTTAGGTTTGCTCTAGGGCATAAGGCTTGGCAAGCCAGACCCAGGCTTGGATTTCAGCACCTACTTATCCATTTGGATCAGTGCCTGTGTGCACAGAACCTCATCATATGAATGGTTTCGGTGCTGCTGTTAAATACAGTTGGCTCTTCAGCCCCCATTTCCAGACCACATCTGTGCCCTGAGTTTCACAGGTGTTTGATCAACTGGCCACTAGATATCCCTTCGTGATTTCTACAAACACCTAAAACTGTTTACTTCCAAAGCAGAATTCCTCAACTTCCTCCTCCACCCCCACAAAAATCTGTTATTTTTTCTGTATTTTTTAACTTTGTCATTGGCACGATTCTCTCTAAGTTGCCCAGGTTAGAATCATGAACATAACTGTCTAATATGTATCTGGCTCTGTAGTGATGAATAAGACAAAAATATCTTTCTTCTCATTGAATTTATGACTTAGTGAGAGAGATAAACAACAGCTAGTAAATAAATAGGTAAACTAATTGCCAATTGAGATTGCTATTATGAAAAACATTAACAGGATGATGTGATAGACTGAAAATGGGAAAGGGATTTATTTTTAATAATGTGGTAAAGGACTCTTTCTCTGATGAAAAGACATTTTAACTGAGACATAGGGAGAAAAGGAAGCAAGTGCAGATGTTCCACGTTTGATGAGTCATTTGCGATGCTTCATCCTCCTGCATCCCACACAACCAGGTCTAGGGCTTCCATTTTCTAAACAGCCCGTGAACCAGCCTTGTTCCTTCCAGTTTCTCTGCACGGTGTTGCATTTAGGTCATCATGCTTTCTTGCCCTAATTACTTCCTATGCATCCTAACCACCACTGTGGCCAACTACCGTGATCCTTCTCCATCCAACCTCCATTAAACACACACAAAATTGATTGTATCATTGCTGTTCTTAAAATCCGACCGTGGCTTCTCTTCTTTATCAGGATGAAACTCAAACTTCAAAGCATGCAATACTAGATAGTCCTAGCTCGAATCCTGCCAGTCTTTCCAGATTCCTTCTCATAATTTCCTGTGGGCATCCTTCCATCAGCCATTTTAACACAATTACAGTCCCTTTACTGTGCCAGGCTCTCACCCCACTTCATCCCATGTGTGGTTTGTTTTTCCTGAACATAACCCTATCTCCCTTGGCCATGTCAACATGCCTGGTGCTGCAAGGCCTGTGGCTGACCCACTTCTCACAGTCTTCCTTGACAATTGTTAGCTGTACCCTCATGATGGCAATTTTCTTTGCCATATCTGCTGTCCTCCATGGAATGTGCCTTGGTGGTTTTATTTATTTATTTACTTTTCTCTCATCCACATCTCAGTGTAAAATTCTCTCAGTCAGGTTATCGTGTCTTCGGCCAAACGTATTCTTCCCAGCTTTCGTGATATGTGTTTCGTCTCTTGCCACAGACTTTAATAACTAAATCTTGCTCATCTAACACCCTGTATAGAGGTTTGGCTAGATGGACTCCTTTTTCATACGGAGACAGAAACGTTTATTGGGAAAAAATGTGAAATGCATGTAGGCCCCAAAGTCCTTCTGTTTCCTAGCTAGAATTTCAAACTCACCCGGGATAGAATCCAGCTTTCTATTGATTGCATAACTGACTTTGGGGATATTATCATCATATTCAGTGTTTATTCATTCACTCAAATATCATGTATTGAACACCTTAGTGGTTCTGAGCACAACTATGAAGTTAAATATCTGTTGGTCAAATCCCATTCCACAACTTACCAACTCCTGGGCAAGTGATTTAACCTCTCTGAGCACTGTCTTTATCTCTAAAGTGGGGGTAAAAAACACCTTAAATGATTATTTGAGGATTAGAATGAGGTGCTGCATAAAAAACACTTATGCCAACGTGTGGCACATAGTAAGTACTCAATAAGGAGTAGCCTTAAATAATATCTACAAAAAGATATCCTAGGCTCTGGACTAGTTGTTAGGTACCTATCTTGGATTTTCCTTCAGGAAGTCAGTGAGTATTCTGCTGATTCAGTGTGTCAGGACAAATAGCATGATTATCATGTGACAATTACAATAAAAAATAATATTTATTTGCTCAATACCTACTTTGTGTTAACCTATGCTAAATGTGTCTTGGTGTTAATTTTCAGTTATCTTATAAGTGGTTATTATTAGCCCTTGTTTTACAGATGAGGAAGATGAGGATCAGAGATTAAGGGGCTTTTCTAAGACTAGTCAGTGACTGAGTGGTGGTGGAGGTCTAGGTCTGTCTGACTCCAAACGGCACCCTCTAGTTTTTTCTTCTGGTAACTGCAAGAGAATTTATCTTGTCACTTAATACATTCCCCTTCTTTGGTGTTAGTAGAAACGCTGCTTCCAAATTTTCCCTCCACTAACAATCACATGTTACAGCTCTGGTGGTATCATTTTCTCTTTATTTTAGTTTTTTTGAAAATAAACTTTTATTTTAAGTTCCGGAGTATATGTGCAGGATGTTCAGGTTTGTCACACAGGTAAATGCGTGCCATGATTTGCTGCACAGATCAACCCATCACCCAGGTATTAAGCCCACCATCCATTAGCTATTCTTCTTGATGTTCTCCCCAACCAACAGCACCTGGTGTGTGTTGCTCCCCGCATGTGTCCATGTGTTCTCATCGTTAAGCTCCCACTTGTAAGTGATAACATGTGATGTTTGTTTTTCTGTTCCTGTGTTAGTTTGCTGAGGATAACAACTTCCTGCTCTATCCATGTTCCTGCAAAGGACGTGATCTTGTTCTTCTTTATGGCTGCATAGTATTCTGTTTTGTATATGTACCACATTTTCTTTATTCTGTCTATCATTGATTGGCATTTGGGTTGATTTGCACTTCTCTGCTGTTGTGAATAGTGCTGTAATGAACATATGCGTGCATATATCTTTGTAATAGAATGATTTATGTTCTTTTGGGTATACAGCCAGAAATGAGATTGCTGGGTCAAATGGTATTTCTGTTTCTATATCTTTGAGGAATAACCATTAAATTTGTTGAATTTGCCAATAATTCAGGCCATTTTTGGTAGCTTAATTGTTTTCTCTGACAATATGCTTGTAGTATACATAATTACTAAAACAAATGCAAAAAAGCATAATGATGGAAATAAAATATTCCCCAATTCTCACCTTTCAGGCCATTCTTAATAATTTAATTTTGTTTTTTTTTTCCTGCACTTTTAAAGTATTTTTATTGTTTGACTTTTGGATAACTTATTTTACCTTGTCTAGGAATACATCATTCTAGCAATGTAAAGCAACATAGAAGGAACTGCTCAAGTCTTTTCATCTTAATTTTCTTACTCGCTGATCAGTTTGCATTTTTAACACACATAATTGGTCAGCACCTAGATAGGAAGTCAAATGGAAATGGAATTCTTCCCTTGAATGCAAACACAAATTCCCTTCAGACCACGAGGGGATTTGGAACTCCTCTTTTCTCCTAAAAATACGCTTGTTTTACTAGAACCCTGGTTACATAAGGATCACTTATTATAGATAAAAATTTAAAGTTGCTTGATTAGTCTTCTTTATCTTTTTCTCCTTGGTCGTCTTCTAAAATGCTAATAGTAAATTAGATGAATTAGAGCCAACTGAATTGTCAAACACTATTGTTTTCAGGAAACAGAGCTACTCATAGGCTTTATTTTCATGAAGCTATATATATTCTAGATATATAAGGGGCTTACACAAATCTTTAAGAAAATGAGCAATGACCAATAGAAAAACAGGCCAAAGACAAATAAAAAAATTTTCTGAAAGAAGAAATGATAATATTCTAATTGACTCTCATCAGTAATCAATGAAAATTAAATGACTATTATTATTCTTTGGAATATTAAAAGTTTTCTAAATTGCTGATATTAAAAGTGAGATTAATTCATGCTGGCAGTGAAAAGGAATTTTGAAATTTGTATTGGAAGCCTTACTTTTCACATCCTTTGATGCAAAAATCCCCTTACAGAATCTGGCCTAGGGAAATGACATATATATAGAGACAAGATTTAGCAACAAAAATGTTTATTATGGTGCTAAATAATAAAAGAAAAAAGAAAAACAAATTAGGGCTAGGGTTAAGTAGGTTATATATATCTGCACAATTTAATATTATGCTGTTTATTCAAATTATGTCTGTGAAAAATTTTTAATGACATGGTAAAATAATACCATTATATCTTATAAAAAAGATGTAAAATTGTGTATTTAGGCTGTTAACAGCCATGTGAAAACATTCATATAATACTGGAAGTAAAATGTCTGATCAAAAATTAACAGAAGTTATTTCTAGTGGCACTATTATTGGTTAGTTATTATTATTATTATTATACTTTAAGTTCTGGGGTACATGTGCAGATCCTGTAGGATTGCTACATAGGTATACACATGCCATGGTGGTTCGCTGCCTCCATCCTCCCTTCACCTACATTAGGTATTTCTTCTAATGTTATCCCTCCCCAACCTCCCCACCTCCTGCTATCATTCCCCTAGCCCCCCACTCCCCAACAGACCCCAGTGTGTGATGTTCCCCTCCCTGTGTCCATGTGTTTTCATTGTTCAGTTCCCACTTATGAGTGAGAACATGTGGTGTTTGGTTTTCTGTTCTTGTGTCAGTTTGCTGAGAATGATGGTTTCCAGATTCATCCATGTCCCTGCAAAGGACATGAACTCATTCTGTTTTATGGCTGCACAGAATTCTGTGGTGTATATGTGCCACATTTTCTTTATTCAATCTATCTTTGATGGGCATTTGGGTTAGTTCCGAATCTTTGCTATTGTAAACAGTGCCATAATGAATATACATGTGCATGTGTCTTTATAATAGATTGATTTATAATCTTTTGGGTATATACACAGTAATGGGATTGCTGGGTCAAATGATATTTCTATTTCTAGATCCTTGAGGAATCGCCACACTGTCTTCCACAATGGTTGAACTAATTTACATTTCCACCAACAGTGTAAAAGTGTTCCTATTTCTCCACATCCTCTCCAGCATCTGTTGTCTCCAGATTTTTTAATGATAGCCATTCTAATTGGGATAAAATGGTATCTCAATGTGGTTTTGATTTGCATTTCTCTAATGACTAGTGATGATCAGCGATTTTTCACGTTTGTTGGCCACATAAATGTCTTCTTTTGAAAAGTGTTTGTTCATATCATTTGCCCACTTTCTGATGGGGTTGTTTGTTTTTTTCTTGTAAATCTGTTTTGGTTCTTTGTAGATTCTGGATATTAGCCCTTTGTCAGATGGGTAGCTTGCACAAATATTTTCCCATTCTGTTGGTTGCCGATTCACTCTAATGATTGTTTCTTTTGCTGTGCAGAAATTCTGGAGTTTAATTAGATCCCATTTGTCTATTTTAGCTTTCGTTGCCAATGCTTTGGTATTTTAGTCATGAAATCCTTGCCTATGCCTATGTCCTGAATGGTTTTGCCTAGGTTTTCTTCTAGAATTTTTATGGTGTTAGGTCTATGGACAAACAATTGCTGAGAGATTTTGTCACTACCAGGCCTGCCTTGCAAGAGCTCCTGAAGGAAGCACTAAATGTGGAAAGGAACAACCAGTACCAGCCACTGCAAAAACATACCAAGGTAAAGACCATTGACACAATGAAGAAACTGCGTTAACTAACAGGCAAAACAAGCAGCTAGTTTCAAAATGGCAGGAATAAATTCACACATAACAATATTAACCTTAAATGTAAATGGGGTAAATGCTCCAATCAAAAGACACAGACTGGCAAATTGGGTAAAAAGTCAAGACCCATCAGTGTGTTGTATTCAGCGGACCCATCTCACATGTAAAGACACACATAGACTCAAGATAAAGGGATGAAGGAAGATTTACCAAGCAAATGAAGAGCAAAAAAAAAAAAAAAAAAAAGCAGGGGTTACAGTCCTACTTTCTGATAAAGCAGGCTTTAAACCAACAAAGATCAAAAGAAACAAAGAAGGGCATTACGTAATGGTAAAAGGATCAATGCAACAAGAAGTGCTAACTATCCTAAATATATACGCACCCAATACAGGAGCACCCAGATACATAAAGCAAGTTCTTGGTTGATTTTTTAATGGACATCTTTCTGCTTTTTATAATATCTCAGCTTTCAAATACTCAATAGAAAAATAAGGAAACGTTGGCTGGGCGTGGTGGCTCACACCTGTCATGCCAGTACTTTGGGAGGCTGAGGCCGGGCGGATCGCTTGAGCTCAGGAATTTGAGACCAGCCTGGACAACATGGTGAAACCTCATTTCTAGAAAAATACAAAATTTAGCTGGGCCTGGTGGTGCGCACCTGTAGTCCTAGCACTCAAGAGGCTGAGGCGGGAGGATCATTTGAGCCCAGGAGGTTGAAGCTTCAGTAAGCCATGATTGTGTTCCTGTATTCTGGTTTGGCAATAGAGTGAAAACCCAACTCAAAGAAACAAAACCCTTTTTTTTTTTAAAGCAATGTACCAGAGCATTCTTCTTAATATCTGTCACCACTTAATGAGTAGTTTTGGTCATACTGAGTGTCTTGGAAAAACTGTCCTGATTGTTTGTCCTCCATTTCCTAATTTAAGATGGAGACTGAAGTAGTTGGGCATCAGTTAGCCCTGACATTTATAGTCCCCAGAGTCCCTACTCCTCCTGCTCTTGGCGGTGTTTCCCAAATCCTGTCTGCTTTTGTTATTGCCCTCAGGACTTGGGTCCTCTTAAGACCGTAAGGAGCTATGCACTTTCCCTCCTGCTACTCTGCTAAGTAGGAGTAGACCATGCGTTTACCTGGAGAAAACCAACCCCCAGCTACAAATCAAAGTAATTGACTGGAGTTAGTCAGAAACACAGGGAGGGCACATTCCTCAGAAATAAGAAAATGATGAGTTGTTTCTGTCTGTACTCATCTTTCTACCCCTTTGTTCTTTGCCTCAAACATTACATCCTTGATGACTTGTAGGTTTCTGAGATATGGAGAGTTGAATAAAGTCTTAGTTTTATCTGGTTCAGATCAGAACACTATATTTATTATACAAATACTGAAGACATTAATAATCAAGATGAATTGTGTTTTGAGTGGTTGTTATCACAAGACACCTAATAAAATACGAAATTCCTGATACTGCCAGCCAAACAGAAATGCAAGGATGCTGCCAGTGTGGTGCTGTGCAAACTGGGTATGCTAGGTACTTCCCTTCATTATTTGGTATTTTATGTTGATGATGAGCAGCAGTACTGACCTTCATTCATTCTCCCAGCCTAGATAATAAGGATTAAAAAACCAAACAATAATATTTTTCACGAAGTCCTCTCGCATACTCTGTGTCATTTAAGAGAGGAAGTCAGCATGGCCAAATAGGAGGAATTCAGACTTAGGGTTCGTTCCAACAGACCTGGATTTATATCCCACCTTTGCTTGCCACATACTGCTTTTGGGACCTGTCTATAGATTTGGAACTAATGCCTATTTTGCAAGTTTGACTTCAAAATTATCAATTATATATACAACTACTTGGCTTGATCATTCTTTTATTCATTATTCAAAAAGTGCTATGCTTGTTCAACCTCAGTAATCAAAGATATATGAATTAAAACAATACATGGTATAGAAGGAACCTAATCAGACATTATTTCTTTTTACATAGAACTTACAGCTTAGTGGATTTAGGTAAGCATTGACCAAATAATAACAAATATATTTAAAATTGCCACTATGAATAATGCCATAAAGGATGGTTTTCTGAGCCAGCTAAGTAGAAAGTTGTGCTTAAGTTGAGATCTGAAGGATGTGTGAGAGTTCTCTAGGAAAAGAGGGGAAGGAAGAACATTCTAGAAGAGAAAATGGCATGTGCAAGGGCTGGGAGTGTGGCAAGAACGTGGACAGACAGAAAGCAAGGGGCAATGTGGGAAAGGAGGGCAAGGGCCAGGCTGCACAGGGGTTTCTGGGCAAGTTCATACATTTGTCTGTGTCCCACAAGCAATGCGAAGCCATTGGAGGATTTTAAGCAGTTAGAAACATAATCTTATTTCATGTTAAAAATTGTGGCAAAATTATAAAACCTAGATATGAGGAGGTTCAGAGAACATACAATTATATCAGTTAAGAAACTAATTTAGTAGTTCAGGTGAGAGATCATGGTACCTTAGATTAGAATGATGATGATGAAAATGTAGAAAAGTGTCTGAAATCCAGAGATACGGTATTTAGGAGGCAAAATAGAACTTGGTTGTGGAATAAATGTGTACACTGAGGGGGATGTCTACAAAGCCTCCCACATTTCTGGATTTCTGGATTACATAACCCAAAGCCATAAAAACAATGCTAAATGGCAAAAATTAGGAGTTCCTTGTTTGTTGATCTTTGGGTATCTTTGAGATATCCAAGAAGAGAGTTCAATAGGTAGTTGGCACATAGGGAAGTTTTAATAAAATGGCATGTATTCATAATATTATATAAACATTTTATATTCAGAAAAATACAAGAAACTGCCTATATACTGGCCCATAGGTTAATACTTTTTATGCTGCTCAGGGTCCTTAGTTGTACACAAGTGAATCTTCTCTAGCTAGTTATAGCAGGACAGTATTTATTACCAAAAATTAGTTGACTCAAGTAATGTATTATAGAGCTAGAGGACTACCTTTGGATAATTTATGGTAATCAACACCACAGGTAGGGGCAACACACTTAGGAAGAATGCCCAACCACACCCACGCCTGGACTGTTTAGCCCCTAAGCTTAAGGTGGAGACCCCAGAACTTGGCAGCACCAGGAAGACCAGATATATCTGTCAATTGCTTGCCACAGAAGCTGATATCCCTATAAGTATGGATATGCCACTATACATTGCTCACTTCTGCATCCAAAATTTGGATGACTCTGTATGCGAGGTGTAAACCAGATAATGTGCCAGCATCTCAGCTGCGAAGCAATCTAGTTCAGGATGGTAAGTTAGAAGGGTGGATTTTGAGTGGGTTTACAGTCATTTGCGAGTCCTCCTTTTCAGTGTTTTTACATTGTAGCACATTTCTCTTCCCAAGATTAAACAGAAACAACAGTCTGCTTCTGTTTAACAGGGTACAACTAGCCCTCATACAAGCAGACCGTAGTTACCCTCCCTTTGAGTGATGGAAAGTGGTGGACAGGGCAGAGGTAGCATGCTGCCTATCAAATAGTCATTTTTCTCTTCTTTCTTACTAAGCCTGATTTTGTTTGAGCTGGTAACAAATCCAGTTTTCAAAAAAAATTCCACATTTTTCAGGTTCTCTTACAGGTAACATGTGACATAGCTTTGGATAGACAAATGTGAGTAAAATTTGTTGGGTGGAATTCTGGGAAAGAAAAGTCTTTTCAAAGCAGGGGCTGCATGGGATAGACAGATGCTGACATCTTCCGTCTTTGCCCTTAAAGCCTTCCTCTTCTTTCTGCCTGCAATGTGGATGTGCTGCTCGATGCTTTGTCTTCCCACCCCATGACAGAAAGGCCCAGACACTCAAAGAAGTCTCAGCCCCTGACATACCCGAGCCTCTCCAGCCCTGGGTTGTCTCTTCCAGGTTTCTGCTCACAGAAGAGGAGAGCAAGCTCCCAGCTTTCTAAAACCTTTCTTCTCTGAGATTTTCTATGACAAGCAACCAAGTCCAAATTCTTAACCAGTAGATCTTCTAACTGGGGTCTCATATTCTCTCTTGCCTCTTCAAATCCACTTTCTATACCATAGACATAAATGATTATATAATTTTCTTAGTCAAAGTCCTTCAATAATTTCCTATTACTCATAGAAATAATGGAACAATCGATAGCCTGGCCCAAAAGTTGCAGCATCCTCTGCCTACCTCTTTAACCTCATCTTGAGGGGCTTGCCTCTCCTTCACCAGGCTCTGGACATGCCAACCTTCCTGACAAAAGGTCCTTTCAAATGCCACCAGCCCTCTCCTCACCTCCTATTCCTCCATTATGTCTTAGCTTTAAACACTTCTCCATATGGACCTGCTCTGACCCCATAATCTAAATTAGACCTCCCTGTTAATCTCTCTTGCTGCATCGTGTTATTTTTCTTCCATAACTTTTATCCCAAATTGTATTTACATAAAAGTTTGTTTCTTTACTGTTTCCCTCTTTAAACTGTGAATTCCATGAGGACAAGGTTTTTTTTTTTTCTGTCTGCATGGTTGATAGTTATGCTAAGTACAGATTCTTGCACATAGTAAATGTTTAATAAATATTGGTTGAAGGTCAAATGAATTAGTTCATGAGATGCTGCCAGTTGCAGACATATTTGAGTAATAAAATCTTATATTTGTTTATAGACAGACAGTCAAATAGAGTTACAGGTTTTCATTGTAGTAAGAACCTTAGTACTTAACAGCCAAACACAGAGCTGGAGAAGGTCAGAGAAATAAGTTTTTCAAGGGTCACAGCACCCCCTTGCCTCAAATCCTAAAAAGCTCTAGAATACAGATAACATATATTCACTCAGCCATTTAACAAACATTTATTGAGCATTTATTATATGCCAGGCACTATGCTGGAAGAGAAGAATTGGAGATGAAAGACATACCCTGCCTTTGAAGAGCACATACTTAGGCATATGTGGAGCATCCTAAGTATATGAAGTATAGTTGCAGCATCCTTTGGGACCGCAAGTAAGGAGACCTAAGCCAGCCTAGGAACCTAGGTATAGGTAAAGGCTTTAAGGACAGGTGACATGTATGCATAGTCTTGAAAATAAATACTAATTCCACAGACTGATGGGGGTGAGGGTGGACATTTCATGTGAAAGGAATAGCACATACAGAGACTTGGAAATTTGAAACAGAAAAGCCATCGCAAAGTAGGGGCATCTGTGGGAAATGAAGGCAACTCCTGACATTTCCTTAGGACTCAGCCCACCCATGACCACGCTGGAGGACTCTCTTGATCTGGTTTGCCATCATTCTTCCTATTATAGCATGCAACATGCTGTATTATAATTGCTCATTTAGTTTTCTGTCTTCCACACTAGACCTCACATAAAGGTGTGTAATAGGTATGTGCTAAATGATACTTGAATCTGGGCAAGAAAGATCACGGAAGGCGTGAACATCTAGCAATGTGACTAAATTTTTATTTTTGATCAATTATTATGGTCTTGGGAATTAGGGGAGGGCTGGCTCAGAGGGGTTAAAAATGAAGACAGGGAAAGGCATAGAAGGGAATTAAAATAGAGGAACTATTTTGAAGATCCACTTTATACTTAAAGTAAAATCTCTTCTGGTAAGTGCCTTAAAACATAATTATCATTTAAAAAAGACTTGAGGTAGGCAAATATATCCCAACTTTATCCTATGTATATTACATAATATGAACCCAAAGCTTGATAAGGTATTTCTTTAATATGATTTTATGGCAAAAAAATACTATTATCTTCTCTTGTTTGATTCTCCTTTGATTCCTAGCCCATCTCCCCTCTTTCTCTTCTCTTCATTAGCAAACTTCTTGAAAAGAAGCCATCTCCTTTCCCAACTCAGTAATTTCTCAAACAAAAACAAAAACATGCTTTCACTACTTTCCTACAAATTCTCACATTGTCTGAATGGCTCATTTTGTTGACAGCTCATTATCATCTGAAGTCATGGTTTTTTTCTAAAATCTAGATCATGTTTGTTTTTTTCCCATCCCCAGCATCATCCCCACTCAGCAGTTGACCAACTGTACCGAACTGCTTTTTACATGTTAAAATTCCCTTCCCTTCCCTTGTCTTCTCAATCTACATAAAACAATGTCATTGTCATTCACCTCCCAAGCTTCAAGTATAATGAATACATCTGACATTCAAATTAATATTCCCTAACCTACATTTCTTTCAAGTGGATGTCTCATAGATCCCTCAAATTCAATATATCCAAATGTGAATGCATCATCTCTACCCATAAAGCCTATTCTTCTCCTATATTTCTGATCTCAGTTAATGAAATCATCATGCTTTCAATTAGCCAAGATACAGCCTTCAGAGTAGTTCTTGACTTCTCTTTCCCTGTATCATATACTCTTCTGTACCCAATTCATCACCAAGTCTGGTTAATTTTATGCATAAAATAACTTTTGAATTGTGGTGTAATGAACAGAAAAGTGATGCTGGAAGCTCACCCTCATTTTATTTTTTTCTTTAGAGACAGAGTCTGGCTCTGAAACCCAAGCCGCCGTGCAGTGATACTAGCATAGCTCAGTTCAATCGCAAACTCCTGGACACAAACAATGCTTCTGCCTTAGCCTCCAGAGCAGCTGGAACTACAGGCATGTGCCACGACACCTGGATAATTTATTTTATTTTATTTTTAGAGATGAGTGTCTCGTTTTGTTGCCCAGGCTGGTCTGTAACTACTGACTTCAAGTGATCCTCCTGCTTCAGCCTCCCAAAATGCTGGGATAACAGGCATGAGCCCTTGCGCCTGTCCTTACCTTCATTGACCAAGAAGCCAGCTGTAACTAAGGACTCTTCGTCCAGAGAGAAAGGCTGCACCCAAGCTCTACTTCCCATGGATAAAGAGGTTTTCTCCCTCTAGCAGGGTCAACTGCAATATCTCATGGGTCTAAGTTTTCTGGATTCTAAAGAGCCAACCTTAGTTAACTCCTAAATTGCTGGCATTTCAAATTCACAGTCTTGTGCTAGACAGCCTATGTATTCCTCCAATGGCAAGGCTTTTTCTCAAGCTGATCCTATAGAAAGAGAGACCCATGGTTGACTGGAGATCACCTTTCTACTGGCACAGAGACTAAAAATGTCTGTCTGGTAGAGCATATTTCACAGCATAACCCTCTCTGGAGGAATACTAAGATCCAGAGACCCTGAGCTTTTCTTGATGTCTTGTCAGGTGCTCTTGTGGAATATATCTCAAATCAGGTACATAAAAGGAAGGGAGCCATAGGCACCTACCTGGCGTGCTACGTTTCAAGCCTCTCCTCTATCACCCTGATATGATATCTTTTGTTAAACTTTGCATTACCTCTCGACTGGCTTCCTGGAACAGCTTCCTAGTGGGACTCCTGCCTTCGATCTTGCTTCTTCCCATCCTAACCTTCACATGGTGGCTGAGGGTAAATTTAAAATTAAAATAAAAACCTGATTACCTACTCCCTTTTAAAATCTTCTAGTAGTAATGTAAGTCCTATAACAATGTTTTTCTTTTAAAGGGAAAGAAAATTCTTTCAAACTCCCAGCCTTGACTTAAATTATTTATTGTAATATTAATAAAGTCTACAGACACATAAGACTAGATATAATCACTTCTTTTCCTCATGGATAATATACAGATCTAAATCCAAAAACAGATATATAATTAAACATAAAAAAGATAAAATCAATAAAATTCTAATTATGTGAAAGATTAGTAGCACAAAGCTAAAAGCTAAATCTTTCTGTAT
Source organism: Cacajao melanocephalus (assembly GCA_963573385.1). Lineage (NCBI taxonomy): Eukaryota > Metazoa > Chordata > Mammalia > Primates > Pitheciidae > Cacajao > Cacajao melanocephalus. The sequence continues at coordinate 76,875 of CAUYLG010055309.1, read as the reverse complement.
TCTATGTTCTATCTTTAATCTGTTTCTGTATCTTAAATTGCAAAGTACTAAAGAGGGCAATGCTGTTTACTGAAGAATGTTGTTCATAATGACATTAAATAGCATCACAGATTTTGTTACTGTTTTAGGATATTCAGACCATCCACCTACCCTATTTCAGCCTGTGGAGTAATCATCAAATGCCAATTTTAATGAGCCATTCCTTGATCCCTATAAATCTGTCTTGCTGATTTAAAGATAAGGTTATCATTATGGCATATTTAAATCTGCATTAAATGATTACCTAATCCAATTATTACTGGATTTGTGAACAGGAAAATAATATTTGAAGTTACTTCTTGTTTCTTATAGTTGTTGAAAAAACATTCATAGACCCAGCACAGAGCCAGTGGAAAGACATCAGTAAATACTGGAAGTGACTCATTCAGACCATTTCGAAGTGGCTTAGTCATAAATCAGATTTTCTATCACTGTTTCCATTTTGTCTGAAATTTGGAAGAAAGCTTATTTAAACTATAGAAAAACCCTCCTTTATACAGTGTCCTATGATGTTATTTGACCTTTACTTGGAATAAACAAAGCACTTGCTCAATAAATCTGCCTCTGTTCATTTGTTATAAGCCAGAAACACTTAAGGAGGGGGCTTTACTCCTCTCTGCAGTGTTACTATAAAGATTTCACATGAGTTTCAATTTATTGTCTACCTTAAGAAACAAAAGTCATATTTTGGGAAAATGTGTTTTTTTCAATTATCAATCAGAAAGAACAGTTTTATCATCATAACTGGTAAAATAATTCAACATGAATACAGGGAATTCATGTAGAACAATTGTCATTTTGTCATTTGATGTACCGATCTAACCCAATACAATCAAATACACTTACTAGCACATCCAAAGTTGAAAACTGTCACTTTAGGTCAGGATTGCAAACTACTGGTGCAGTATTTTGTTTGGACTGCATAGAGTTATTAGTTTAAAAATCATGTTTGAATACTTTTAAAAATGAGGATGATGATAATCTCTAATATACCATGGGCTCTTGACAGTTTTATAGTTAGTGTGCAGTCATTTATTTATAAAATGCAATCCATTGAGTATTCAATTTCCATACTGTACCAAGGTGACTATAATGTAACTATGGGCACTAAACATGGTTGTAATTAAATGATCCAGAACATATGTGTATTCATTTTAGGGTTTTTGTTTTTGTTTCAATTTGTTTAGATTCTCATCAAACTAAGTGGGAAAAAAAATGCTTTTCTGAGAGAACCTATGCATCCCAAGAGTGTGCCCTCACTTTCTCTGCCTCAAGGGTCCATAGACTTCAGTGTGAGAAATATTGGCCTATAGGATAAAATCCAAATTCCTTGAAGGAGTACCCATTCCATTTACATGTCATCTTAATTTTTCAGACCTTTCTTCCTCCCCATTACATAATCTGCCATCCAGCCATATCCATTGCTTCCCTTTCCTTACTATTCCATGATTTACATTGTCTTGATGACTGCACACATTTTCTTCCTTCTGTCTGCAATGCCCATTCCACCTTATTAGTCTGACAAACTCCCACTCATCCCTCAAGATTCTTTGTGACCCAACTGAAGCGTCATCTCCTTGATGAAGGATTTTCAAGCTTTCAGTGGCAGAATTAGTTGCTTCCTGTTCTATGTTCTCATATCACTATTTTTTAAAAAAACACTTCATTGCAGCAAGAATCCCTCAACATCGTAATGAACTCTTTATGAATTACTCTCTAAGTCCTCTATCCTATTTCTTTCTATAAGAGATTAGGGAGCTACCTCATCACCATTCTTCTGAGGACCAGACTTTTTCAGGACAAGTACATATAATAAGATTAAATAAGGGAAAATAAAGGTAAATGTTAAATGAATATAGTTTGTGATAAACAGATCTAAATCCCTTCCAAACACCATGAAAGAGCATACAATTTGGACCTGTATTAATTGAGTTTAATTTCCCATTTCTGGAAATCATCTGCCATTATTTTTTAAAATACTGCCTCCATTCCATTCTTTTTCTCCTCTCCTTCTGGTAATCTACCTTAAATATGTGTTAGAAAGTCTCATATCATCTTCTATATACTTTACCTTTTCTTTTTTATGCTCTGTATTTTGGTTTCTTAGTGCTACATTCACTAAAATATCTTCTGAACTGTTTTCCAGCTACCCAATTCTCTCTTCAGCTGGGTCTAACATGGTTAAATATAGCAATTTAGTGCTTAATTTCAGTTATTGAAATTTAAGTTTTAGAAGTTTTTTAGAGGTTCCTCTTCAAATCTGCTGTGTAAATTCTTATATTTTCCTGTTTCTTATAGATATTTTAAGCATGCCTTTTATTTCTTTAAGCATGGTAAGCAAAATGTGTTATTTTATTGTCTATGTCTGATAATTTGAGGATATCAAATTTTTGTGAGTATAGAAAACACTCTTGTTGCCTCACCCCATTTCCTCAGACCTTACCATTTGGGTGCATGCTGGCCCAGTGCCAGCCTCTGCTCTCTTTGTTTGGAGGCTTGCTATGGTGGTCTAAACCCCTAGGTCAGAAGTATTAGACAACTAACATACTCTGGGAGAAGCTTTGCCTCTGCTGTCTTGTCCCTAAGGTGGATAACTCTGAAGCCTCTGTCTTCACTGGATCCCAGAGGTCCCTAGCAGGACTGAGCTCCAATCTCCCAAGCAGTAACTATCTGGATGTATGCTATCATCTGCCTTCCCTTCCATGTGTCACTTCTCCATTCCTTTATAGGTTTCCTCTACTCAAACCCTTGACTCAGTTGTTCCCTCATTAAGATGGTACATGTGTTTCCATTGTTGTTTTTTCTGCTTGTCTTGATTATGGTACCATGTTTCTTGGCTATCTGGTTATATTTCTGTACTGGACATTATATTTTAAAATATTTATATAAATAACTGAAGGCCTAGGATAAAGCTACTTTTCTCCAAAGAAGATTTTTGTCGGCCTATGCCAGGGGCTTGGGGGTAATCCTAAACTTGGATAACATTCATCAGAGCATATGCTTTGAGGTTCCCTGGACCTCCTAGTTGCTATGAACCTGAGCTACAAGTTCAGCAAGTGTTGCTCTATTTCTGGTTTACTCCTGAGACTGTAGCCCTTTAGAGATCTCAACTTAATGCGCAGGGGTTGTCAGACTCCCCTGGCCTGGACAAGTCCTGGGGTTCATTTTTCCCTCCTCGTCTTTTAAGACCACCAGAACCACAACTTGGTTTTGAAGCTATTTCTTCCAAATAGGTAACCATACTGAGGACAAATGCTGCTTTGGGTGCTAGGCTTACTTTTCTGGATCCTCAGTTCCTCCTAGATTGTGGCTGAGTCATTCTCTAGATGCTGTGAGCTTTTAGGTGCTTTTAAAACGTTTTACTTTTTATACTTCAGCCTTTCCCTTTGTTGTCTTCATTGAGAGAGTTGATTAAAATTACCTAGAATACCGTCATTGGAAGAAATTTATAGGTAATGACCTTACTACAAAATTCCTGTGAGTCTTAAGATCCATCATCCCTAGCACGTGATAGTGCAAGGCACATGGTTGGTGCTCAAAAATGTTTGCTGTTGAAAAAAATCTGTAGTATAAGAATAGAAACATTTAATCTAAACATTGGTAGTAAGAAAAAAATATGAGATAATCCATGCAAAAGCACAAATTCAAAATGTCTTTGGAGAGGCCCAGAGTGGTTTATTAATCACCTGTTCAAACTCCCAAAGTCAAGTGTGGGAAGAGGCAGAAATGGAAACCAGGATTCCTGATTCCCACTCCAGGTGTCTATAAAAAATGATACTCCAAAGGATAATCATGTTGCAATCTTAGAAAGGCAAATTTTCCTGGAAGCGATGGAGCTCATTGCTAATAGCCTCCTGTCAGGACAAAGCTGTTTCAGTGCAGCATGACTGCTTCCGAGGATCTTTCTGGTTGCACATAAATTGACTATCTCAACTCACGGTCCAGTGATACTACTGCATTGCATGCACAATTCAGTGAAGCAACAAACCAAATAAAGGTAATGTGCATAGTACTGTTACGAAAGGAAAAAAAATGGAAAATAGCCCGAGAGAAAGGCAGTTTTCCTCTGGCTACTGTCTCTGCCTTTGAATTGAATCTAGATTTGTGTGGAACCTGGATGGGACTACACAGTGGAATGTGATAAGAGGCTAGCTCTTGTATTTTGAACCTTACTCTGCTCATCTTGAGCATCATTCATTAAGATTGGCTTTGCAAACATCCACTCAGTTCAGTTCACCTCAAAAAGCATTTACTGCAAATATGCCCTGTGTAGTGTGCTGGGGGCTCAGTGGTCAGGAATATTAGTAACACATGCACAACCTTCCTTCAAAGAGACTAGAGTCTAATGGGCATAGTGAGACAAAGGAATGTAATTATATACTAAAGCACTTCACATTTGTGTCCCCAAGGAATAATTTGTTTTTGGAGTCAGGGTGTAGGGGTAGTTATTCAGTTGAACTCTCCAATAATTTTGGTCACAGATTACATGTTAAATCTTCAATCCAATGAAAGTTAACATCAGAGTAGACATTGTTTGCTGTATTAGGCTTAAAACAACTCAAATGGAGGTAATTACAGACTCATCTAATATTTCTGATAGCACATGTGTTTCCTGCAGGTGTGTGTCCTTTGGTCGTGAGTCCATTCTATTTCCCTGGACCTGAATTTCTCCAACTGCCAGAAGACAAGGGTGTTCTTAGTTGAAAACTCAGCCTAAAGAGAAGCTGGAGATGATGCAAATTTTCTGAGAAATCTGTTTCTCACCAAATTTCTCATTCACTTTACAAATTCAAAAGCTGGGATAAGTTTCAGGGAAAAAAAAAAAAGAAATCTGATTAGATAAGCTTCCAGCTTCCACGCTTTCTAGCTTTTGAGCACGAATTCATTCTGAACGGATCCAGCTTTCACCATCTAATATTTTCACACATCTCCAAAGGGTATAAAAAATAGTTTCTTGATTTACTGGTCAAGTAATGGTGGGGAACAAGTGTGTGTGTGTGTGTGTGTGTGTGTGTGTGTGAGAGAGAGAGACAGAGAGAAGGTGGGGTGGTATTTTATGGGAAAGAGTGGGAACAAAACCTACATTGAACAAAAATAATGCATATCCAAAGTGGATCTGGCATTTGACACTGAGCAGGATGAATTTTCTGCATTGTGTTTGATATGAAAGGGAAAAGAGAGGGAGGGGTATGGGTGCTGTGTCAGCATATAGATTGCAAATGAAATAAAAATGGTGTCTGAAACAAAGAAGGGAAAATGGGAAACAGTTTAAAACACTGGTGGAAAAAGAGAAAGCAGGTATAGTTATTTAGATGGAAAAAAATAAATGTGAATTCCAATACGCTATAGAGAAAGAGAAAGCAAGTACCGTTATTTAAATATACAAATAAATGTAAATCAGAAAAGAATGGAAAAGAGAAAGAGAAGGATGGAAAGAGGGAAGGGAAGAGGGGGCTGGGAGAGTGGAGAGGACAGAGGGTAATTCTAGAAGGTCTTGATCTATTCCTTAAAACACTGTGAAAATATGAAGTTGGTGTCCTTTGAGAACTGCCTCCCTTGCCTGCCTTTCCTTGTAAACCTTTTTCTTCTATGTTCTCACCCTTCATTTGCTCCAGCATCCAGTCCCTTACAGGATCCTGAGTTTTCTGTCAAGAAGGAAAGTTTTCTGATAAAACTCACTCCAACTGCAGTGTTAAAATGAACTTCTGTTTTATAGAGCACATGGCGAAATAAATCACTAATAGTAGAAATGTGGGATCTGTGGCGGAGACATTCTTTGGAAGGGAGACCTTCCTGGGAAACTTTAGACACATCTTCCAGGTCACCAGAGATTTTGTCACACTAAGGGCTCATTCTAAGAATGACAGAAAACGAACAAACAAAAAAACGCCAAGATTTCTAAGAGGTGGAGAGAACTACAAAGAAACTATGAGAAGTAGGTACAAATAACAGAATATTCATTCATTAAGGTACATTTTCATAAAATCAAGGGGGCAGTTTCCAGCTACTATTACAGTCATCAGAATGGGCAAGAAAAGAAACAATTATTGATTACCCACTAGGTGCCAAGTATGTTACCAACTGTTTTTAAGTGGGTTGTCTCAATTCTAACAATAACCCTATAAAGTAACTTCTATTACATATAATTTTAGAGGTGAGAAAATTAAGGCCTGGAAAGATTTAGAAATTTAATTAAGGTAAAACTGGCATTTAATTGCTACCAATAATAATAAAAAGAGTTATCAGTTATTTAGAGAGTTTTATGTGCCATGCACTGGGTTAAGCATGTTGCAAATATTGTCTAATTTTTTTTTTTTTTTTTTTGGTAGATACGGGATTTCGCCATGTTGGCCAGGCTGGTCTCAAACTCCTGACCTTAGGTGATCTACCTGCCTTGGCTTCCCAAAATGCTGGGATTACAAATGTGAGACACCACACCAGCACTTTTATTATTATTATTATGGCTATTTTTATAATGACCTTTTGAAACAGTTATCAATTCCCTCAACTTACAGGAGAAGGAAAGATTGATCACACAACCAGAAAATGGCAGAGACTGGATTGAACTCAGGTCTATCTGACTTCAGAACTGGCAGGTGATTTTCATCATGGACCCCCACACTGCAGTCCGCACTAGGTGCCTGCGCTGTGGTTGTGAGTTTCTTGCCATCACGAATTCCTAGACCTCCACATCTCGGGTCTTTATAGAGTAGTCAGTCTTCCTTTTACTCTCTGTCAGATTGCTCTGTCTGCTGACCTTGACCTTCATCTTCCCCCAACAAAAAGAAGAAAAAAAATACACTTTTTTTGTAGACCCTGTTCTGTCTGCATGGAATCTTTGAAACAGCCTTGCTAAGTAGACTTTAGTACTTCAATTTTATAGGTGAGGAAACTTAGGCTTAGGGTTCAGCTAGCTCGTCCAAGGTCACAGACTAGGAAGTATCGGATTTGGAATTTAAAATTAAATCCATCTCACCCTGAGGCCTGTGTCCTTCCTGTTCCCTACAGGGCCCCTTGAACGTGTTCTGGGGAGTACTCCTGTTCTCACAGTGGGGCAGGGGATTAGAATTCTGAACAAAGTGCTTTCTAATCATTTTACTGTCAGAGGGCCTCCACTTTACTTAGTACCAAACTCCAATTTTTCCAGTGTGAAAGGAGGCCTTTGCAAAATAGAAAAAGTACTTTCATTCCAGAGACAGCCCTAGGAATAAAAAAAAAAAAAAAAAGCATCTGCAAAGAAAAGCGGTAGGGGAGAGAGCTAATACCGCTGGTTTTATTCTCATAGGGGAAAGAGAGACATTTTAGAAAGATCTATTGTGTGAATCTGAAAACAAGATGTAGGGTCAGAAATGCTGTGGCGGCAGATCCACGGAGGAAGTAGCCACCAAATAATAGCCTTGATTGCAAGCCAGTGTTAATTAGGCTTGTGGGGCCCTCAATTGAGCAAAGAACATTGAGCTCTAACCGTCAGTTCCCACATGAAGGTTTATTGTAATATGAAAAAGTTATTTAAATTTCACTTCACGTTGTACTTTTGAATTCTTGCATTAATAAAATCGTTTGCAGTGGAAATATCAGCAGCAAGAAATATAAAATACTAACAGCAAGATTTTTTTTTTAATGCCCATAAGAAGCAGCTTGGAAATTGACACTGGGTTGCCAGGCACGTTTTACAGCTTTGCTGTTTACCTTGGACCAGAGATAATTTTTCCTTATGGAGAATTTACAAGTTTCCAGATAGCCAAGATCCAGCACAAGGCAAGTACCTGCTCTGTGCTCGATTTAACCAATGAGAAAAACCACGAAAGTGAAAGGGAGTCTGTCCCAACCAGGTGGAAAGGTAAGAAATTTTGGGTAAAGAGAATGAGAAGAGACCATTTCCCCTTGGCTAATTCTCACCATACCCTAAATTTCCAGTTGTTAGTATTCACGAACATGATTAGTTTAATGTGTCTCCCCTGATAAACTAAAAAACTCCATGAAATTGGAGCTGTATCAGTGAATCTTTACCTAAGTGTACCAGTTAAGAATTTGACTCTGGAGCTAAGATTACTGTGTTCAAATCTTAACTTCACTACCTATTAGCTTTGTAACCCTGGGAAAGTTCAGCCTCTTGAGCCATATAACAAGAATGATAGTAATACCAACCTCACAGGGCCATTAGAAAAACTGTGTAATTTAATATTTGTGAGAACAGTGTCTGATGCCTGTGTAAACTATATAAACTTCTGTTGCTGTTATTATTCTTCACAGCTGTATCCCAAAACTTTTTGGTAATAAAAGGAATCAATGGATAAATAAGAGAAACAAAAATTGTATTTCCTTTCTTTCTGAGAAGGAAAAATAGTTTTTTCTTTAGTCAGTAAGTCCATATTTGCCAAAATATCTTCATTTTGTCTCAAATGCTAGAATAAAATCAAAATATGGATATATCCAAAGTGGTGTGCTGATATTTTTTGTTTATGTATCTACACTCTAATGTTATTCTAATAATATATGTGACCTCTTTTTCATGACTCTTTACAAAGCAGTCATGTCTGTGAAAACCAATGCACATCCACCCTTGGATATACTCTGGTTCTTCCTCAATGCGCTTTAGCTGTACCTCCAAATAGCATCAAAGGTGACCCACTGGGAATTCTCTAGAACAAAGACCTTCCCTGTTTAGAACTTCCTTTGAAGCCAATTTATTATTATTCTCGTGAATTTTAATGTTTTCATTCTCTCTTTCCTTAAAGTTATATTCCAAAACACCTGTGATGGAGGGTATATCTGATAAAGGAAGGATTAATTCTTTGATGGTAGTTGGTACAGATGGCTGAGCATGTTTACTCAGAGAAGTGGCACATTGTTTAATGATTCATTTAGTTTAACATGAGGCTGACACATTTGGAACACTCTAGTATTTCTCTGGTCTTTCAGAATGGGTCCTAAAAGCCCCTAATGGCCTAACTAATCTTTGTTAAATTTGCATTCAATGGACATCTTTTTCTAAAATTTTTATTCTCCTGCACTGAGACATCCTGAAGGGACAAAACAAGGTTGTCTCGATGTGCCGCCTGATAGTCCTCATCTCTCTGCATTCTAAACATACTTGATCACCAGTGGCATCCATGTCGTCTCCATTGCATGTATTCTGCGGCTGTGACTTCTTGCCCTGTTGGATGAGTGTTGTCAGATAGACTATGAAAAGAGGTGACTCTGAAAAGTAAGATCTAATAGTGCTACAAAAAAGCAGAGATTACATGCAAAATAAAAATCCAGGTACAACCTCAAATCATTCATGTAAGAGAATAGGATTCATTTCAATAGTTCAATTATTATCAATTTAATATTTGGCTTCTTTATTATTTATCTTAAGTGGATGAAGTCAAACTTTAAATGTGTCTTATGTTAATTTTTTACATTAAACTTTTAATTTTGAGATAATTGTAAACACATGTAGTTGTAAGAAATAATGCAGAGATCCTATGTACTCTTTCCCGTTTCCCCAAAGGAGCATCTTTTAATATTACAGTACAACATCATAACCAGGATATTAACATTGATACAGCAAGACACAGATTCACCACAAAGACCCTACATTTCTTTTTTATAGACACCTTCACTCCCCTCCACCCTCCTTTATCTCTACCCCCTAGTCATCATCAATCTGTTCTCCAGTTTTATAATTTTGTCATTTCAACAGCATTGTAAAAATAAAATCATACCATATACCCTTTATTTTTATCTTTTAAAAAAGAATGCTTTGACTAATTATGAGGGTAAAAGTTAAGAATTAAGGCCCTTGCCTGGTGCTTAGTAATTGGCATGGTGACATCAGGAAAGTCACCTACCCTCATCTGTAAAATGAAAGAATTGTATCTGATGACCTCAAAGGTCCCTTCCAATTCAAAAGCATATGATCCTGGGATTTAAATGTTATGGCATCTGAATTGCCATAGGATGACAGAATGGAGGCTTTGAGAATGAGGAGGGTCACTCTCTGGGCCTCTCTCTGAGGATATTTCCTGGAATGTTCTCATCCTTTCTATTAGATGGTCACTTTTGGATCCTCTCCTGCCTTGTAAAATGTCCCTTCATTTGCCTTTATAGAAAGCAGTAGAATGTTCAGGAGTTTTTATCTTTGGTCCTACCTAAGTGGCACTGTAGAGGCTTCTCTGAAACTCATTTAAATAGGAAAAGTGCAAAACCATGATTTGAAACTCCATCTTCTCTTACTCTCAGTGAATCTCACACAAAGGACAGAGTGAACCATCATGCAGGGACATCTTGCAATGAGATGTCCACACATCAAGCAGATTTGAGGGTATAAGCCGGTGAGAGGATAGGTAGCTTGACTACTCTTGCTCCAGATGCAAGTCGTGGTGTCAAGGCATAGCATATCACTGGGCAGTTGCATGGGATCCCATGCCCAGAGGTGGCTTAGCAGTCTGCTGTCACTATCCTGACATTCTTAATAATTTTATCTTTGAACTTATATTTTATAAGTCAAGTTCAATGGAATAATAGCGTAAGTGTGAAAGCAGAGGAGATAAAGGCAATGTGTGCTTGCGGCCATTCCTTGACACCCCATCCAGATACAGCCTTCCTGATGCTCCAGGAGGATAGAATTCTGGTGGATCCACAATGTGTGGAGTTCAGTGGCACTCAAAGCCCATATAAGGTAACCACGGTACATTTACAACTGAGTAAACAAGGGCACTGACAGCCCTAAGATGTTAGTTACACTTTCCATTCTACCTGGAATTGGCATTGAATGCAAAAGGAAAGCAACGGTGTTCCAGGAAATATGAATGACCAAAAATCCTTATCATATTCTTTTTTGCTTCTGTTACTTCCCTGAAACTCAGGCTGGGAATGATGACATAAAAGGGAAGGTTTCTGTAATTCTCATTCATTTCAGTTCTTTCTTTACTCATCAGTAAGTCCAAAAGTGTAACCTATATGTACCAAGAACTGAAATAAAATCAGTTTGAGTTAGTTTTTTTTTAATCACTATTCTAGTGAGAACAAAATACATACACATATATGAACTATGAAATGAGAATTGTGTAATTTTGGTAATTTTCGATATCAGTTAAATGGTTTGCTATTTGCACTTAACATGGGCATGGTACAATAAATAAATAATAAAATTTATAATAATAACGTAAAATTACAATTTTTCTTTATTTCAAACATTATATATAAAAGAACAAACTTTGTGATGAGTACAGAAGAAAGGAAAAGAGCTTTATATTTTAGTACTTTTAATGACACCATTACCCTGTTTTTGTACCAGGGGTTCCACATTTTCATAGTGCACTGGGCTCCACAAATTATGTAGCCAGCCCTGGGTGGTATGAGGGTGGGGAGATGCAGAACACATGCAAGTGGGGAAAAGCTTTCTTAGATGCACTGGTTGAACTTGGGAGTTTAAAGAAAGACTAACTTGGCTAACTTAATAAAACCATTTTGTTTTACTCTGCTTTGTTTGGGAGGATGCAGGGTACTCATAGGACTGAAGGAAAAGCTGAGAAAATAGATGTAGAAAAAAAAAGAAATCAGAACAGTTCTAGGGATTCAGATGCAGAAACGAAAGCACAATCTTATGGGCATCACACCTTGAGTGAATTTGTTCCAACTGATGATTTAAGTTTGTGCAGCTCCACTTAGCAGTCTCGGTCTGGAAGGAGATTGGGTCTACCTTGGCTTGCCTTTTGGCTAGAGGAATACAGATCTCCTTGACTTATAGTACTCTAAGATAGCACACAATGGGAATTAGTCATTCCCTAAATAGGAATTGGGGTGTTGTACCACAAAAAGAGAGAATGTAGATTGAGTTACTAAATCAACAAATGCCCATTACATGAGAAAGGCATTCTGAAAAGGGCACTGACTATCTGTTTTTGCCTACTGTATACACTAAAGTGCTGACTTTATGATCAGGTAGGTCTTGGAAAGAAATAAAAAACTTGGAAAGATTATTTTTGTTTATTATCTTATTATTCGTGCAAAAATATATATTGAGAGACTATTACATATTCTATACTATATTAAATGCTGGTGTTAAACATTGGGGATATAGTCATGTTAAAGATAGGCATAATCCCCACCTCCTTGAAATTTACAATCTAGAAGACTAGGATGACAGCTAAGGGATAATTAGAGATTGTGGAATAATAACGAACATGCATTTTACAATATACTGTCATCTGTGCATATATCCACAAAGGATACACTGTCGGATTCTGGTATGGATGTCCTAACCTTTTTCGCTAAGTAGCAGATAGAAACCTGTAGCTAGTGTTTGCAAGAGCATAGCCTTATTCATTTTCAAATATCACTGTAGTAGGCTGTTTGGTTTGGTGTGGGTGACTCTTCTTTCAGGTTCTGTCGATACTTTTCTATATTGCACATCAAAGCATAGTGAAGAGAATGGGCTCTTGGTACCTGAATGGCTGGATTCAAACTCACAAGACCATGGTCTTCCTATTCCTTTCTGTAAAATGAAAGTAATCCTTGTAACTACCTAGAGAGGTGCTCAATAAACGTTACGCTGTTACTACTACTACTACCATCATTAGCTGATTCTGCTTTACTGGTCACACTCATTAAGCTCTAAGGAACTCTCCATTCTAAGAACTCCCCATTCTCTCATTGTCTACACATAATGATGGAAATATTCTATATCATGCTCTCCAAAGAGTAGCTATTACTTGTGGCTCTAGACTTCTTGAAATGTGCTTAGCACAATTGAGAATTGAATTTTTAATTTTATCTTAATTGGTTGAAATTTAAATAGCCACATGTGGCTAGTGGCTACCGCACTAGACAGTGCAAGTTCAGAAAAAGAAACTTTGATTAGATAAAAGAGAACAGAATATTTGGGTTATACACAGTGGAATGTCTCTGATAGGGATATAACTGGATTGGAAGAGAGAAGAGGGTTAAAAAGCGATCTTTTCCCTCGCTTCTCTTTCTCCTCTTTCATTGTTCTTTCCGCATCACATGGCGTTGATGTTGGAGGACACCTGAGTTATTAGACTCAACATCATTTGGAAGTCCGAAGAGTCAAAGGGGGCCCTGAAGTGAAGATAGGAGGAGGTAGGACTCTCAATGAGCCTTGACTTCAGCCTGAAAGATTAAAGTATTACTGCAGTTTTCACACATACCAGCTACCTTCACTAGGATAGAAAACTCGAGAGAGCAAAAACTGGAGCAACGCCTCGCTAGTGACTGAGTTTGCATTTTCTGAGGTGTCCCTTGGGTGTCTATGTATCAGAAGCCTCATTCCAAGATAGGATTCAGGGACTTTAGATTTTATCTACAAAACTTTAGAAAAGACTAACAGTCATTTAAAATTTCTTTATAGGATCCTACTTGGAATTCCTTTAGGTACCCTCTTCAGAAATAATATTCCCAAGGTTTCTTCCTGCAAAAGATTTTGCAAAATGCTGGTCTCTTGGTTCCTGTTAAGACAGTATGTAAAGACAACATCAAAAAACGGGCCTATTTATCTTCAGCATCTACTTGAAGATGAATGACATGTTCCTTAGACTGGTGGAGTATACACACTACCTTGAGAAGAATGAGAATTGGTGTAGCAAAAATGCAAAGAGAAAAAAGACTCCAATGGAGGTTTTCTGACTTCCAAAAAAGGATATTGGGGTCTGCAGTGGAAACAAATTTTAAAAGGAAAACTTTTTAGTTAGAAGAGACTAGTTGAGAGAGGAAAGGCTTTGAGAACCCCAAGGTCAGCCCTAGAGCACAGAGGACCTAAAGATTATGTCAGAATAATCTGCTGCAAAGAGAAGCAAAAAGATCCGGATGATTTTGCTCCTAGGGGATTGGAATGAGGGTCAGTGAGACCTGAAGAGGAGTAGAAATGGAATGGAATTTGGGCATAGAGAAGGATCTGGAGAAGGGGTCCACCTAAAGGAATAAAGTCGGAAATGAAAGATCACTGATTCCCAGTGCAGTGGGGCTTCCTGGAAGCTAGGTCAATCCTCTGGGCCACCCAGTAACCTTCTGGGAAGCTCTGTCCAGCATCAGGGCTAGGAAGTCACATTAGCCCTTTTGTGTACCTGGTGGGATCCTTTAGTGATGGCTTCCAGCCTACCTGTCATTGACGGGTTGCCCATCAGAAGTGTGGCTTTGGTAAGCCCCATTTGAACAGTCTTCAATGGGCATTCTCCAATTGTCAACCCTTCTGGGACACACGCAAACTCTCTTAATCAAAAGTAAAAACCTATGATGCCGAGAGGCATACGGGAAGTGTGGAAAGAAACATGGGTGGGTGGCCTTTTGGAGAAACACATCCTGGTTACAGGGAATGCTTCATTGTCTCACTTGGCTTGAAACTGAAACTCTATATCTTTATAGTCTGGATGCTTTAGGCTTTCTTTCTATGTTTTGTCTTTGTAGTTATGCTGCAGTATAGGAGACATCATTTTGAACTTTCCTGGTAGAAAAGTAGCTTTTTAATTTTCTCTCTTTGGGGCAGAAACATGGGTTCCATGTATTAGTATTAGGTATTCACCTCTGGTTGCAATAATCAAGAGGATATTCCTAAGCTGTAGGACCAACACTGGGCATCTTGACAGCACACTTAAGTAAATGTAATCACATTCACCAAGCATATATTCAGTGCCAACTCTAAGCCAAGAATCAGGCTAGTTACTGGTGATACAAAGCTGAACAAGATATGATTATAGGTGCTCACAGTCCAAATAGAGCTTAGTTCTGTGTAGTTCATTAAAGTTGATGTTGTTCATGTAATATGTGCCTGTTGCCAGTGTAAGGTGGCTGGTGGGCATGGAGATATACCAATAAGTGAGTTTGGCAGTTTTCTTTTTCTTCTTGGCTGCAAACTGTCACTGACTAATTCAATAGTGACTAATAGAGCTCTTACAGAGGTTAAAGAAGGTATTTGGTGATTCTGCCAACCAGCCTCTTTTTTTTTTTCCAGTTCCCACCTTTATTGCTCAAACTCCTCAGCCCTAAAATCCTTTCCTACTTCCCTTGCTGACTCAGTGTTCCACCTCCCTGGCTCCAGGAAAGACTCCTATGTGCTCCAAAGCTGAATTCTTATTGTCATCGCTGTTCTCATTTAGCTTTCAGAGACAGCTGCTTGAGGGTGGCTGAGTGGGTAGCTGGAGGCCGTCCAGCTCCATTTGGCTTGTGCTAATAATTTAGAAGGTTTTGTTTCTTTCATTTGTTTCCCATTCTGGATTGAAAAATATGGAAATTTGTCTGCTGAGTGGGAAGGAAAGGTAGTGGGTGGGATGGGCTGAAAGAATGGAACCGGGTGCATCATCCTTGCCACCTGTTAGGCTGAGAAATTCAGTTCCTTTCTCTTTTGTGCTTTATCCCACCATCTGCCAAGCTATATTAGTCAGGTCTCTTTGGTTACAAGTAACAGGAACTAACTTGACCTCACTTAAATAAAATAGGCATTTCTTTTAAGGACACAGGGAACCTTCATAGCACCCGAGGACAGGAACACAGGTAGATTTCAGGAAGGATCCAGAATGAGCACATGAAAAGGCTTTGAGTCTTTCCTATTTTCATCTCTTATCTTCTCATGATTCACTGGTTCTCTGTCTCTCTCTCTCTCTCTCTCCTCTGCAGATCCTCTTTCTAGTTTTTTTTCTTTTTGGTCCAAAACACAGAATGTGTCCACCCCACAGTGCCTGAATTCGGATGTTACAATTCTATTCAGCTGCAGAGACTAATATTTCTCAGTACCAGTTTCTCATCTGCATCTGATTGGTAAGCTTTGGTCTGGTGCTCACTTCTGGTCCAATCAGGTGCAATTAAAGAGGTGAAAACACACAATATAACTTGATGGAAAGGCCCACTTCTGTGGACCAACAGACAATTCCCAAATAACGGGGACAAATGGGAACCAGGCAAATTTACCAGGTACCATTATCCCCAGCAATGTGCTGTTGTATACCCTTTTTTTCCTCCTACATTCTTCTAGTTTATTACTTATATGCTTTTGTCATAAGGAAGATATGTTCCCTGTAATTCTTCAACGCTACCCATCTGGACCCAGGCCAGATTCAGACGGTAACACTGAGATTACAGTGGCTGTGAAAATTCCTTGAATAGTGGATTTGTAATTAAAGATGTTGAGACTATTAACATCTGAGGGTCTCTGCCAACTTAACCATTGAGTACCCAATGACAAGAATAAAGAAGCAAAACAGCTCTTTGGAATTCTGTAGTACTCAGTTTTCCTCCTCCACATCAAGGAAGAGAGATGATGACATTTGGAAGGTTAGATTATTTGAGTTAAAGTCCTGATGCTGCTCATCAAGTATAGAATAATGCAATCAAAACCTGTGTCCTCTCAGTTCCTCACACCCAGCTAGTGATAAATGACATTGGCCTCATTAGTTAATTCAAGGATTTGTTGAATGCCTGCTTGTTATCAGCGTTGTGCTCCCCCGTGACACAGCGGCCCTGCCCTCGTATGTTTCATAGTGTAATGTGAAACCCTACAGGAAAAAATATGTACTTTAATTATTATAAAATATATAGTGTATAACAACCATAAGTATTTTAGATTTAAAAAGAGCTATAAAGATTAATAGAGGTTCACTTGCGTATTCATAATCTGCTGTAGAATTAAACTATTCCCGAGGCAATTGAGACCCCTGTCAACCGTTTCCTGAATACAGATTCCTCCTTCAGCCCTGAAATAATTATTTTCCTTAATTTGGCATTTATCATTACCATGCATTTCTTTATATATTTATGTTATGAATTACGTTCCCCCCAACATGTTTAAGTCCTAACCCTGGTACCTGTGAACTTGACATTTGGAAACATCATGCGTGCAAATGATCAGATTAAGAAGAGATCATTAAGATGGGCTTTAATCCATTATGACTGTGTTGCTATAAATCAGGAAAATTTGGATATAGAGACAGACAGGCACACAGGGAGAATGCCAGGTGAACATGAAAGCAGACATAGGACGATGCATGTAGAAACCACGGAACACCAAAGATTGCCAACAAACCACCCGAAGCTAGGAGAGAGGTCTTGAACAGCTCCTGCCCCCACAGTCCTCAGAAGGAACCAACACTGCCGACACCCTGATCTCAGATTTCTAACCTACAAAACAGTGAGATAATACATTTCTGCTGTTGAAGCTACCCAGTTTGTGATACTTTGTCACAGCAGCCTTAGCAAACTAATGCAACTTATTATACCTGTATGTGTTCCTAAACAAGTCATAATTTTGATTACACATGTTAAAGCTTTATGTAGCTGTACCATGCTGCAAGTAACCTTCTATGACTCAAATTTTTGTCCGAGAATTATGTCTGTGAGAGTCATCCTTTGGTACATGTTGCTTTAATACCTTCCTTTTCATTGCTACATAATAGTCCGTTTTATGGATATACTTTAGCTAACACAATTTAAATATCCATTTTCCTTATAATAAACATTACAAACAATACTATTATGCACATTCTCATCCATATCTCCTTGCACATATTTGCAATAATTTTTTAGAGGTTTATACCTAGGAAGTGAATTTCTGTATTATTACATGTTAAAATTTTCACGACCACCAGCAATGTTAAACAGTTCATGTTACTACACAACCTCATCAACAAACAATACCATCTGGCTTTTAATTGTTTCCAATCTGGCCAGTGGGTACAGAGCAGACATTTAATATTGTGATGTATTCTATGAATAAGCAAATATACAATGCTATGGGAATGTGTAAGGAAAATCTGAACTAGTCTGGGAGGTGTGGTAGAGAGGGTTCCCTTGTGGAAGTAATCCCTCAGCTGAGACTTGAGGCATAAATGGGCATTAGCCCTGTGAAGGGAGGTGGAAGTGGGGTAGGACTAAAGGAAGCAGCTTGATGGAAATTGTAGAAGTGGGAATACATGTGGCACAGGTGGGCAGGAGGACAGAGTGTCTCCACTAATGCCAATATAGCCCTTCATTGATTTAGGTGGATCTACCTCCTCAAGGGGCAGGAACAAACACACCCCTTCATGAGCTCAGCAGCGACTCCTATTGCTTCCAAGTCTAGGGCCTTGAAAGTTAAATGAAAATATTTTTTTCTCAATAAGAATTTAGATTAGAGTTCAACAATGGGCCAGTAGACTGGTTTAGGTCCTTACCTGTATTTTGTTTGAATGTCACAGTGATTTTTATATTTTATGCCTTTAGTATTGAATAACATTAAATGAATTTTGTTCCCAACATTCTCTACTGTCTTATATAGAGACCACTAACTCATTTCTTATCTCTTAAATGAAGTCATTTAAGTTTGAGACCCTTAGCTAAGACTATAGTGGACTGTAGTTGTGTGCATAGGCAATCGGGAGGAACAATTAATCCACTCTTGGGATAAATTGCCTAATTAAGATGTTCTTGTTGAAGTCACTGGTAAGACTACAGCTCTAGTGGTGAGCTACAAACAACAACAACAAAATTCAATTGGAGGATCCAGGACAAACCTTGCCTATGACATTGGACCCCATTTTTCCCCTTACAAGTAGAGAGGCTTGGGAAGCTCACCTGGCTTACACATACAGTTGCATCTTAAGATGGAAGGAATCCAGCTTGGAAAATGGTGTATGAGGTGGGGATGGCGAGGATCTGGGAGTGGGAAGGGGAGGAATTTTCCTAGAAAAGATAGAGATTTTTATAGAAAGACTTTAGACAGAGGCCCTTTGGTGGGAAGAGTTTGCTACGTGATGGCTGGGAACCCTGATAAACAGTGGGGAAAATATCCATGAAGGATACCTTCCCTTTGAGGCTCAGAAAACAGCAATTTGGTAGAACATTTTATTTATTTATTTATTTAGATTTGTAACTCTCTTCTGAAATTGCCCAAACCCTTCTGTTATCAATCTGTCTGATACAACCTGGTGTATTCAAGGAGACTAAGCAGTCAGGAGCAGGGAGAAGGTGCTGTCCTACTTCATCTTGTAAAATGAATGAGGTCCATTCACTGGGCGATGGCATGGACTTATGACATCAGTATTGCTTTAGAAGAGATGTCTGTGGAGAATCCCCAAAGGGCCAGAACCAGAGAAACATATCTGAAAGAATGATAAACTCAAATAATATAGGTTACTCTTACATTGGTTCTTAGTCTTGGTTGCAAATTTAAAAACCATGTTGTAGCCCAGACCAATTATGAACCAAAATCCCTGAAGATAGAGGATCCAGGCAGTAATATTTTAAAAATACTTTCCAGGTGATACCACTGTTCAACCAAGATTGAGAACCACTGGATTAGAAGATACTGCCTTCTGAAAGGGGCCAGAGGGGTCCATAGCATGCCTGGCTCACATTTAGTCTCAATAGCAAAACAGAGTGTATTTGAATTGAAATTAATCAGCTCAAGACTTCTACACTGTTGTGAAAGTGATTTATTAGTGGAAACAAAAATTGGGTAGCAATGGGGTAGGAAAGAAAGAAATGCAGTTAGAAAGAAAATGCTTTGATTTTTTTCTGTTTACTTGTGAAAATTTTGCAAAATATTTCAAATTTTCCCAAAATAAGGTTGGATTCCACCATATTTTATCTCTTGCAGCAATTCTAATACCTAGCATCAAATGCTCTCCTGCATCACCCTCTGGTTAGGGATAGCAGGGGGTGGGGAGATTGGGGAGGGATAACATTAGGAGAAATACTTAATGTAGATGACTGCGGGATGGATGCAGCAAATCACCATGGCATGTGTATACGTATGTAACAATCCTGCACGATCTGCACATGTACCCCAGATCTTAAAGTATAATCATTAAAGAAAAAAAAAAGAACTTACAACATGTTTAGACTCTCAGGGCATTTAGAAGAAACTGTTTAGAAAAAGCACTGCAGGAAGCCTGCCGTAATGATGTGGTTTTAAAGACTACTCTAGACCACTTGGAGAGAATCACTAACCTCTCTCCGGTGTTTTGTTTTTTTTCTAGATCTCCAAACTTTCCGCAGTCCTTTGATTCGGTTCCTAAGGCAGAATTTATGATAGGTTGCTGACTGAAGAACAACTGAATTACATACAATAGTCTTTTTGGGTTTCAATTTCTCACCAGGAGAACCAAGTAGTATTTTCCCACAATTTTCCTCAATGTGTTTCATGCTTATTTTGTTCCATAGCCTTCTTTAAGATGGAATGGAGAGGGGAGGCAGGCAAACATAGAGACCCTTCTCAGAGAAGGTCTTAAAAGCAAATGTTTTTCTTTTTCTTTTTCTAAATAAGAAAGCAGAAACTTCAGCCATGTTTCTGTGTGTATGTGCATGTACACATGTGTATGTGTGTGTACATACGTGTGCACTTGAGTCTCTTGGGGTGTGGGAAAAGGAAAGAATAGGGATCTTCTTGTATGGTTTTAAATAATGATGAAATGGGAGCTCAGGCTTATGTTACAGACACTGCTGGCTTGGGTTTCATGACACGTTCTATTGGAATATCAATCTCTGATCTTCCTGCTCAGCTAATCATTTAACATGGTTAGCAGTTGTTTCATGTGGATGTGCTGGGGATTTAGAAGATGAATTGAATGCCCTGGAAGTTTACTTTCAAAGCCTCATTTTTAACCAGAAGATGCCGATTGCCTTCCATATGAGATCATATCCCTCTTTATGTATACGTGGAAGAGCTCAGTTGAATGGGTTTTCTTTAAAGCACAAACAGATTTTGTATTCTTCTCCCATCTCTTTTAAAATGATTTATTCAGTATTTGTTTCTCATCAACATTCGGGTATCACTTCCCCCATCTTCACATACCTGAGGTGAGTTTGCTTTCCAATTAAATGCCTCTGGTTGGCTGTCCTCCTCTCTGCACTACAGTTGTTCATTTTCCCTTTCCACATCAGGCCTAAAGAACACTCCACAGGTGTTGTCATAGTTAGCGTATTTTTCTATATGAATGAAGATGTCTGAATGAAGATGGTGCCTCTGCAGCGTCTGAGATGAGTCTATGGGCCAAATCGGTAACAAGCCTGTTGAGACAAATAGGCCAGCAACTGTTGTAGCCAGGCCAAAGGAGTCGAGCAAAACGCCCATTGCAGACCCGCTGGTGAACCAGGCTGCTGAGATCAGAAAGTAGCGGATTAATGAAATCGCAGGCACTCAGCTTGCACCCGGAACTAAAGCAGCTTTGGGAAAGGCGTATGGAAAAAATAAGCCAAAGTTAATCGCAAAGTCAGGCGTCCAATAAAGCAGCATCTGCCTGAGAAACATATCAGCCGCTGCACAGTGACTTTTCACCTGCTCCGTCAAGCAGGGAGACGTACGGAGTGGGATGAACAGGGCGTCAACTCACCTCGCAGCGGCTGCCCTGTGGCAGCGGAGCTCTGGCCCGCGTGTGCCTGGGCCCTGAGACGGGCTGAGGCCTTAGCCCAAGGCAGCCAGCTGTGAATTTGGCTGTCGGGCCAGGGCAGCTCCAGAGCTGGCCCCACCCTCACTTTCCTTCCCAGTCATAAAACAGCCACACCATGCACGCTCTATTGTTTCCTACCAATTCTTCCTGCGCTGCCAGTTACCAGCAATAGTCTGTGAGCTCAAGTGCATGACCTCATTTAAAAAGCTTTGGCAGAATGTCAGCGTCACGTTTTTCCCCTCCTCGCTTAGTGATGGCGCTTCTTTTTGCCACTTGATTTTGAGTCTGTTATAATTGCAGTGAAGAGCTTCTATTCAGGACTTTGTAACACTCCCACTCTCCTCCCAAAGAGGCAGGAAGAGGCGAGAGGGTTATGGGCTGTCATAGGCTTGCGGGCTCGCCTGGAATTTATGTTCACTGTTGTTTAGATAATGGTCAGGATTTAAGTCTTGGGCTGCTCTCCAGTTGGACTGCTTGAAATCTGGTTGCATCTTCTGAGGGTTATTTCATGAAACACTAGAGGTTTTGTAAATGGGTGTCACTTACAGAAATAGATTCCCCGGTCACCTAAATTTGAGAAACATTGGGTTTTCTAATTGTATAAAGTATCTATACTGTAAGTGGGTTAATATTTTTAAGATGCTGATGTACCTTTTGGATGTGGATAGTGAATAGAATCAGCCAAATTTTGCAAACATTTTTGACCTTAGAACCCTCTTTATCTGTTCTTTTGAGATTTGGAAATATTTTCAAAAAAATATTTCAAAAATTGGAAAGAATTTTTGTTATGGATTGAATAGTGTCTCCCAAAATTCATATACTGAAGACCTAATCCCCAGTACCTCATAATGTGATCTGCTTTAAAAATAACTAATAGTTAGTCCAGATGTGGTCACACCGGAGTGGGCCGAACCCCAAATCTATATGACTGATATCCTTAGAGAAGGGGAAAATTTGGACACAGAGACAAATGCACACAGAATAGTACCATGTGAAGATTAAGTTATACTTCCACAGGCCAAGGAACTCCTGAAGCTGCCAGAGAGGACTGAACAGACCCTTCAGAGGGAGCGTGGCCATGATGACACACTAGCCTTAGAATTCCAGCCTCCAGAACTGTGACCCAATAAATATCTGTTGTTTGAGCCACTCAGTTTGCATTCTTTTGTTATAGCAGCCCTGGGAACTAATACACTATGCAATGGGACACTGTTTTGAGGAACTCTGAGAAATGCTGCTTAACAAGATGCCCGCAATAACAGATATAATGCTCTAAGAATACATTACCAGAAGTTTGAGATTTTAAGAAGTTTTCAGCTCGATTTAGGATTTTCTGTATATTTGCGGGCAGAGTAAATTCTGACTACACTGATGTTATTTCATGTTTAAAAGAAAAATATTGGGCCAACTACATGAGATATTGTGTAAAGCAAATGGACAGACTGCCTTCCTCCATCCTCAAATGCTCAAATTATAAACCTAGTTTCATTACTTAAGCTGATACAATCTTTCTGTCTTGCCTGAATAACTGCTGCAGACTTTAATTAGACGGATTGATGAAAGTGTTTCAGGAGTTACACTAGCCTGTCTGTATATTGTATTCCTTTATCCCACTGGCTTGGATTAAAATGGACGGATTAAAATTGGATACAATTGATGGCTGCACATGAACTGGTAGTGCAGCTATTTTACTGAGAAAATTTCTAAGGATGAATAGTGATTGGCCAAATTTAAGGAATTCATAGACTAGTAAATATTAAAAAATAATTTGAAGATGACAGATTTGCAAACTTTTTCTTTTGTCAAACGAAAAGTTTCTTCTGTCAAACTTTTTCTTTTGTCTTTTTTCTTTTCTTGTTCATTTTATCAATTGTTATTAAAACAATTGTTATTAAAACAATTGATAAAATGACAAAGAATCAACAACCACCGTGTGCTAGTGACATTATTTAAACTTTTTAATTGTACCAAGTGAGAATATTAAAACAACCAACAACTAAACATACCAAAAAACAAAATCAATCTCTATAATAGCCATGCACTAGTGATATTGTTTATAAAAGTAAAGGATATTTCTAAAACCAAAAGGGCAGAAAGAACAAAACGTCATGATGATACCAATGGGTTATGTGTTTTGAGTGCTAAGTGTTAAGTGTGTTCTAAATGCTTTATATGAATAGAGTCCATTAATCCTCACAAAAAGACTGGAAGGTTGAAACTACCACCTACATTTATAGGAGAGGAAATTGGGCACTGAGTTTAGAAGTTGACTAGGGTCATCTGCTACTAGATGGTAAGGCTGGGAATTGAATTCATAAGGCAGGCTCTGGAATGTATGATGTCCTGATCCTGAGCATCATATGATCTTGCATCTCTATTAAGATAATTTTTCCAAAAAAGAAACCTCAGCAAACAGATGTTTTTGGGGGTGAGTGCATGTGGATATTTTTATTTTATTTTTTCTTATTTTGCTGCAGATCTGTGATAACATCATCGCAGAGCAGGCTGGACTGGAATTTAGGAAGCCCTAGATTGCAGCTGCAGGCTGCGTGTCAGCAAGGGATCCAGAGTGGAAGTGTTCTGTGCTGTGTATGGGGGGGAAATCCTAAGACAGATAAGGGAAATAGCTCATTTTTCTTTAATAAGTCATCTACATTTTGTGGTAGGGCTTAAGCAACCTTCTAAAAGGTGAGTGCAAATCAATCATTTCAGGTGACATTTTGAAAATACTTCAGGGTGGCAGAAAGTTAATGTATCGAGTGCCATTAAAGGTTTAAAACAATCAAACCAAAACAAATATACTTTAAACTTAACCTCGAAACTTGGGCTGTGATTCAGTGTTGAGCTTGGAGTGTGTATGTTTGTATGTGTATGTGTGCATGCATGCATGCAGGTGATATGAAATGATTTGGATTCCATTGCCAGGGTGTATATCAAAACACACCACACAAACCACTCAAAAAAACAATAGCATTGAGTGTGTAAGTGACCTTCTGTACCTGGAAATTATAGCATAAATGTAACCTTTGCAAGGGAAGATCTTTGCAGCAATTTAGAGTAAGGAACACATGCTTTAGGGTCAGGTAAACAGAGTTCAAATCCCAGCTCCTATTCTTCCTTGCTGTATGATCTTGGAGAAGTCACTTTTTTATTTCATTCAGGCTGCTATAACAAAATACCATAACTTTGGTGGCTTATAACCAACAGACATTTATTTCTTATGGTTCTGGAGGCTGGGAAGTTCAAGATCAATGTAACATCAAATTCAGTGTCTGGTAAGGGCTCATTCTTTACAGATAATGACTTCTCACTATGTCCCCACATTGTAGAAAAGGCAAGACAGTTCTCTGGGGCCTTTTATAAGGGCACCAATCCCATTTATGAGGGCTTTACCTCTATGACCCAACCAACTCTAAAAGGCCTCATCTCTTAAAACCTAATGGAGATTAGGGTTCAAAACAGGAATTTTGGGAGGACACAGACACTCAGATGACAGGAGTCACTTAGCTATCCTATATCATTGTAAAACAAGAATAATAGCCCATCTTATGGTTTTTAAAGTGAAGATTAGGCTAATTTATGTGTAACGATTAGCCTTAATGTTGCTCAGAAGCTAGTTTTATGTTATTTATTTATTTACTTATTTATTGAGACAGAGTCTCTCTCTGTCACCTAGGCTGGAGTACAGGGTTGCTGTCTCAGCTCACTGCAACCTCTGTCTCCCCAGGCTCAAGTTATCCTCCTACCTCAGCCTCCTAAGTAGCTGAGACTACAGGCACATGCCACAACACCAGGCTGATTTTTATATTTTTTGTAGAGAAAGGGTTTGTCATGTTGCCCAGGCTGGTCTTGAACTCCTGGGCCTAAGCAATCCACTTGCCTCAGCCTCCTAAAGTGCTGGAATTAGAGGTGTGACCCACCTTGCCCTACCACTAATTTTATTTTTAACAAATATTTGTATGGTGTTCATTTACAGATCCTGTTCTAAGTAATTTACAAATATTCGTAATAACTCTGTGAGGGTAGGTATGAGTATTATTTTCAATTTACGGTTGACAAAAATGAGGCATAGAGGTTAAATAACTTGTTTAAGATGACCGAGCTGGTAATTGTCAGAGGAAGGGTTCAAACTCAGGCAGTTCGGTGCCAGAGACAACGTTCTTAGTCACTACTCTGTAGCATCCTGATAACGGAAGTTGACATACTTTCCATTTTAAATATTTGTCAGTCAAGCATACATGGCAGATGCTTTATCAGAACTTCAGACACAAAGGAAATAGTTGGATATAGACAACTTGCATGTGAATTGAATTAGCTGTGAATATTCAATGTTAAATGCATAGAGATTGTACAGTGTGGATTTTCCTCTCAACCACCAATGTCTTTGCACTAGGGGTTGACACTCGTGTGTGGGCATCAGCTTCCTCAATGATTCTTATTTCTCTCTTATCTCTTCTGTTTACCTTCTGGTGTCCTCTCTGGCCTGACCCACTTCCCTTCACTTCCCAGGGCCCTGCGCTGACCCTCACTGGATGCAGAGCCTCTGAAGCTGTCTTGCAGGCTTTCTGTCTTTGTACGTGTCTTAGGTGTGGGCCACCACTCTCCCAATCCCTTTCCTGGTTCCAGGCCAATCTCCTTGTCTCTTTTCTCCACCCTACCTAGGCTTCCACATGTGTCCAGTTCTCACACTTTTAGCACAGGGGTTTGCCTATCCCCTGTCAACGCTGCAATCTGATCAAGCCCCTGCCTTTTCTCCTTTCCTTCATTGACACATATCTGCAAGGAGAATTTGTACTAGCCATCTCTCCTTTCTCTTGTGCAATCCACTTCTCAACTCCTGCAGTCTATTTGGCTTCCTTCCACAACACTTGACTGAATTACTCTCACGGTGGTCGTCAATGCCCTGTTAATTGTTAAATCCAATAGCATCTTTTCAGTCACCACACTTGACCCCTCAGCGAGACCCTGCATGGGTTGGCCTGGGGCCAAGTCTCTTGCCTCATTTCCTATTACATCCCTTTTGCTTCCACACCACAGCTACAGTGGCATACAGCTGTTCTGCAAATGGCAGTCTATCTCACGGCCTTGGCATGTGTTGGTGCCTTTGCCCCTAGAACGTGATTCTCCAGATATTTGCACGGCTCTCTCCTTGTCTTCGTTCTGATATCTGTATGTGTCTTTTCTTAGCAAAGCCATCCCTGAAAACTGTTATCTAAAGTGGCACCCTCTTTGGCCATCTCTTTGCCATTACTTTTGATCCTCTTACCTGCTTTAGGTTTTTCTCAGACCATGTATCACTACCTACCTGTTCTTTTTCTGTCTCTCCAGAATATAATTCCACGAGGTCAGGGACTCTTCCTCTTTGTTTTACAAGTATATTTCTGGCAGCCATAGCAGTGCTTAGAGCATCATAGTAGATGTTCTGTAAGTGGAGCTGCTCTTAGTCACTACTTTAAGGGTTGAATGAGTTCGAATGTCCCTCATCTCTTAGCATCTGGGACACCACTCTTTCTGGTTCTACTGCCTCCTTGACCATGCCCTCTCTTGCTTGCAGTAGATATTCATTCTCCTTGGACTTTAGGATTTTGTTCTTGGTCCTTTTTCTTTTCTACTTTATATTTTGCTCTCGGGCAACCTCATCCATTTTGGTGACCTGGGTTCTCCCTGCGTGGTGACGTCTCTTAGGTCTTTTATCTCCCAAGGATCCATATTTCCAACAGCCTGTTGCACACTGTGCAGAGATAGCCCATACTCAGCATGGGCCAATGTGGGGCTCATTATCCACCTTCTAGATTTTCTTATACTTCATCTCAATTAATGGACTGTCATCTGCCCAATTGTCTAAGCTAAAAACTTCCTACCTTTCCCTTACCTATCTAAATTCTAGCATGTCTCCTTCAGAAGAGATCCATTTTTCTTTTTGCCAAGCTTGAGGCCAGGTCTCAGCATCTCACACCTGGACTATTTAAACTATGCACTATGTGCAGTCAAATGCTTACCCCTGAGCTACACCCCCTCCTACCAGCACACTGCATGGTTTTCCTGCCTCCAGCTTCTCTTACCTCCAATTCAATACAGCTATATAAATTGCTGCCAGATTTCTTTTTCTAAAATGAAAATTTGATCACCATTTTCCTCCTTCAAGAATCTTGGTGCATCCCCATTGCCTTGACATTGAAATCCAAACACACTAGAATGATCGATGAACCCTCATGGTGATCTTAAGGTCTTTTGAATCAGCTCTGAGAGAACAAAGGATTGAATATGAGCTGCAGCATCAAAGCCGGTGCCTTTCCGCCTTGACAGCAAGGAGAATACCAAGGTGTTGGCATGCCTTGTACCTCAGTGAGGGCTCACTTCGGGAGGAGCAGTCAAGTGTCTCTCAGTACAAGCAGGGGGTGGGGTGGGATGGGTTGGCTAACCTAAAGAGTCAGTCTAACTCTGTGTCTTCTGGCAAAATGTTCTTTCCTTCAAAGATATGGACTTTTTTTTTCCTGAGAGATGTTAATGAGTCTAACTAGTATCTTTTTGAAATGTTCTTACTTCATAGGGGATAATAGTACTTACCACTTACTATATAATAGGTATTATTCTAAAACTTTATATGGATTAATTCATTTAATCGTTAAACAGCATTAAGAGATACTGTGATTATCCCCATTTTACAGATGAAGAAACTGAGGCATAGAGGTTAAGTAACTTTCTGAAGGTTTTACAGGTAGAGGTAGGTCTGGAATTAACAATCAGGTAATATGACTTCAATATTAGTAGAGAAGTTAGGGGATCTGCAGTTTTTACTGAGAAGCAGATGAGATTGGAATTAGGGGGCCATATTTCCTTCTTCTTTCTCTGGAGCTCTCAATAGCCTGGCTGAAGAGGATGCCATGAGTAACTGAGGCAAGAAGATACAGGAGGAAATTTTATGAGGGGGAGCTGGGTGACTAAATGGACATACGAAGGGGTGGTGTGGAGAAGAGAGGGTAGGGGAAGGGGAGAGAGAGAGGCAGAGACACACAGAGGTAGAAATGGAGATAGAGGAAGGGAAAGGGAGAGAGGGACACAGAGAGAGAGATATATCAGAAATGGAGTTTGGTTGGGTAGAAGCAGACACACCAAGTGGCCCTGTAGAAGGGCTGATTTAACCCCCTCTTGTGTGGCTTAGTGGGAAAGGAGATACAGAGACATTTTTCTTTTGAATGAACTAAGCTGGGATATTGGAGAGATAGATGCATGATCTAGAGGCACTTAGATGAACCTAGGCTCCAGAGGCAATAGTACTAAACTTGTTATTTCCCCAGGTTGGTGTCCCACTACAAAGCAAGGGCCTGCCACAACCAGATGCATGTTTCAGTGACATCGAAAGACTCACCTTTGACTCACGGCCCATTTGTCAACCAGAACTTCTCTGATATCTGAGTTTGTCAAGGTGCTACTTTTCGACCCAGATGACCTTCCCGCCCCCTGCCTTTTCCTCCTACTCTGGTCACTCCCTTCAAAGCCTTCTTCTCTCTATGTTGGTCTTATTGATCTCAAAGGATGTGGGATGTATTTGTATTATTATATAAGCACGTTAAATTATGTTTTTTTTAGAGCATTTTTTTTTAAGAGCATATTTTGAATTCTATTGTTGGTATTTCCAGTGAGAAGCATAGAGCACATGGTAGGTGCTTAATAAATGTTTGATGAATACATAAATGAATAAATACCTGTAAAACATTTAATGGCACAGCAGCTGTTGCTTCTGTCACTTCTCATGTGTCTCAGTGGAATTCTTTTTTTGCATTCGAACGCTATTCCCACTGAGAAGTAAACAACCTCCTTTTTGCCTTTTCCCTTAGGAGATTCCAAGGGTGTCATATGTTACATATGGCTTGCAAATAACTCTTTATCCATTGTCTTTTCTGCTTCCTTATTTTAGAAAATAATTCTACTTTGTATTAGAATTCTCCTCTGATTGGGAATGCACATCAAAAAGACTTTAATTCCTGATAGTGATTATGAAAAATTTCACTAAAAGATTTACTCTATGCTGGCTACTGTGCTAGGAATTTTCAACACATTTTCTCATTTAATCCTCAGACTCATCTCCATTTTAAAAAGCATCCTTTTTTATTTTTAAAATGTAGATGCTGAGGCTTAGAGGTTGAGTAACTTGCTCAAGACCATTTCCCTAATAAGTGGAAAAGTCAGAATTTGAAAGCAGATTCATCTGAATAATAATCCACCCAAGGAGGAGCCAAGAGAGCACTGTGTTTCAGCAGCTTTCTGACTGCAGCGCAGGGATGGTTCTGTGGGCACCAGGTCCACTGGAAAGGCAGGTACGAGCACATGGCCCTGATTCCTGTGCAGGATGCTGTGATTTCAGCTTGGGTCTGTTGATGTAGTGATGAGATCAAAGAAAAGCAGAGAGACTGTGAACATATTTAGAACATAAAATTTGAGAAATTTTGAGATAGATTAGATGCAGGAGGTTAGGCAAGGGAACACTTGCTGGCAACTTTCTAGTACCTACTTGGTTACCTGGATGTATGGGGGCATCATTCACTAAATAGAAAATTCTAGAAAGGGAACAGGAATTGGTGAGAAGATAGTGAGTTGAGTTAGGAGGATGTACTTAAGAGTGTCTAAGTAGAACTTCTAGTCGATATTTGCATATATGAGCCTGAAATTCAGAGGGAGTGACTTGAATCTTCTATAGGGCCATTTGTGCTGTGTGATCATTTGATTTAAAGTTCTTTTTAGCTATTAAAACTTTTACACTTAATAATAGGAGGAAATCAAGGGAGTGAATCAGAGTTTCTTAGAGAAATCTGTTCCATATTATCCTGTTAAATGCTTGGGTGAGGTTTTCCTCTTTACTGCATTTTTCCATTTCCTAAAATCATTCTGCATCATTAAATTTATTGTATTGCATGTTGCTCGTTGTCTGGAAACAAATAGCTGATTGTGTCACCTCTACTTCTGTAGTATCAAACTTATCTTTGTTGCGAGATGAACGATCCACCTCCATGAATTATCTCCAACTGTCTCCTTGAAAATATATGCCATAATATCTATTTTTCTGCTACATCATCTTCTAATTTCAAAGAATTATCATTGTTTCCTCTAATTAAACATTTGGCCCTTCACTATTGCCTTGTTTATAATCCTGGACACAAATGAAAATACCATGATTAAATAAATCTTAGGAGTCCCAGCTCAGATTATCTCAACAAGGAAACTGTAAAATGCTCTAAGACAAAAAGAAATACAGGATGGAAATGAGAGATAAAAAGCATTAACTCACTGAACAAAGGAAAGAAGGCATGAAAGCCAAAATGTGCTGACTACAGATCTCTTGCCCTTAAGCCGAGAGTTCGGTGTGGCTTCCTTCCTGGAATAGATGGTTGCAAGGAATTTTGGTCTCCCAGCATTTCAACACTCTTCATATGTTTGTGAGTCTCCCACTCTCCATCACATTATAAAGAGCTGGCTTTTACTAGAGAAGCTGAAAACATCACAGTTGTTCTCCTAGACCCAGGAAGCTAAGGAGTGGGCACGTGACCCAGACCTTGGCAATGAGAGATAGCCACTCCACACTCAAGGCTGGATGCTGCTAGCAAGGAAAAGGAGGGACAGCATGGACTCTGTTCTGGTGAGAATGGCAGCAGCAACATCGAGCTTTCTGAGGCAGCAGAAAGTGGCTCTTGGGACTGAGTGTGTGTCTACTGCCCATGAGTTGGAACCACACATTGTGGACTCTGTGTCCAGCTCTTGCTGCAGTTGTGTCTTCATCAGACCAGCTCTGCCATATGCGGTTTTGGACACTGCTTTGGTTTGCAAAGCTTCCATGCCTGGCACTTCTAGAGGTTTTGTAAGCTACCCAATACGCTTTTATTAAAACTATTCTTTGCTCACATTAGCTAGAGATGTTGTCTGTTGCTTGCAACTGAGTGATCCATCCCAGTTCCATGTGATGTACTACATTTTAACTATCTCAGCACTCTGTCCTCCTATAGCTCTTCTCCAAGAATGTCATTAGGATGAATTTCATTTTGTCTTGTATTATATTTACATATTTTGTTAAAAACAGATTTTTGAGTGCAGAGACTGTATTTTATTCATTTTCATCCTCTGCTAATGCCTCATTCCAAATGCCTTGCACATGGTAAAGATTATGTATGAAATTGACTTGAGCAGGATGTAAATATACCTTTATAGCTGCATGAAGATGACATGGGCTAAACCCACCCCTGGCAGTGGACTGTGCAACTCTGAAAAACCTGGAAAGAACAGGTATCCTCTCATAGTCAAGACTTAGGCAGTATCATGTTCCTTCTGAGGCTTTGTCTGTTAGGTCTGGGACACTGGTCAGTAACAGCCAGAGTGATGGTGGCAATCCCTCCTCTAAGAGTCCCCCATCAGAGTCCATTCACTGAACAATAATAGTTTGGATCACAGTGCCTACTGGGGCTTCTGGTGAGTTACGATAGTGGACCCAATGTGATTCCTTTTTTCAGAAGCTTCTTTCCTTGTTTAAAAAAAGAGAAAATAGTCCCTAGGACCAGCAACATATTGTCTTATTTCCGTGGATCTCTTTCCTTTATGTACATGAAAAACAAACAAACCCTGTGTTTAGTTTGCATCTATTTCTTATACAGGCATGCCCACCAGCCTAATTTTACATAATGCTTATTGAACATGTGTATAATATGGTACCTGCAGTCATATTTCACTGCTATTTGGCAGGAGTCTAATGATCATATCTCTATTAAGTTATAAGCAGGAGACCTGAAACTGACCGTCTTATATCATAAGATATAACTTATGAGATATACCTCATGAATTAGCTTGACTTATGTCTATGGTTGGATATCACCTAAGATAGGTGGTAAAAGTGGAAGAAGTTCAATTCATGTTGACCATAGATATGCTAATTCGTGAAGTTAATTACTGGTATTAGCATGTACTTGATTCTCAGTTTTAGTTGTGGTCTTGATCCTTTAACTGCACAAAAGTCTTAAAGAAGTATATGAATTACACTTCTACTCTTCCTCTTACCTGTATATTATGACCAAGCAAAGGGCATTATATATTTGTCAAGTACAGTGATTGCAGCTTCTTTTGATGGAGAGATAAATTTATCTTTACAAAACTCTAGGAACTTTTGTAATTTCTCTGTCTCTCATAGCCCTGTTGTTAAGCGTAAATTTGCCTTTATCTAACTAGGATCTTCAGTATGGTGTTTAAGAGGATAGTATAGTGTCATAATTAAAATATAGCCCCTGATATGAGACTGCTAGTGATCAAATTCTAGCTTCACCACTGAATAGTTTTGAATTATTAAAGTAATCACCCCTCGATGTCCTGATCTGTGAAAAGAGCATAATGACCTATATCAGTGTTGTGAGGAGTAAGTTAATTTTCACATATGGAGACTTAGAACAGAGCATGGTTCTTAATAAGACCTCAATCAGTGTTACCTATTATTGTCCAATTTTCCTGTTGTTTATCTTATTTGCAACTGAAAAGATAAGGCCATTCATTAGGTTTTCTAAAACTACAGACATTGGAATTCAAAAGGAGCAAAACACTGACCTTGAAGCATTAAGCCTCTTAGCATACATAATAGGTCTGCAAGACGTTAAGTCACAAATTAATTTTTAAAACTTAGTAAAGTCACCAGTCATTATTAATTACCTTCTATTCCACTCAAACATTGTTTCATAGACAAATAGATTTTTGTCAATTTAGGTGCTAGTTTTTTTGTAGATCATAAACGTATGACTCAAAGTGGAATCATGCCATTTTAGATATTTCAGACTTGGAAGGGTCTTGGATAGTAGATGTTCTCATTTTCTGCCTGAAAAGGAAACTCATTTGCCCAAAGTCTCACAACACTTAGGAGTTACAAGGCCAATAAGACCCATATTTTGAGTAGCTGTAAGACTAACTGAAAGGAAGAGAGTTTGCTCTCTTGGACTGTAAAGTTCTATTAACTTACAGAACACACACAAATACAAAAATGTAATCTGCAAGAAAGCAGTATATAAAAATAGACAAAGACTGCTATTCAAAATATGTCTTACAAAGTAAAATTCATATTATAAGGGAAAAAGTCATTTATATAACTGAATTTCACAGGTCACTAACAATTTAATCTTAAGAGTTTATTATTCTTGTTATTCAGGTCTCAGGGCAAATGTCACTGCTTCAGAGAAGACATCCCTAACCATCCTAGCTAAAGAGCTCCCTCCTTTAGTCACTCTTCACCCTTAATAGCTTTTATTTTCTTCATATTTTATACCAAAAATTATATTGTTCCTCTCTCTCTCTCCCTCTTCTGTACTAGAATGTAAATTCCATGAGGATATGAGGCATTTTGTTTTAATGGAACACTTCAGGAATTTGCATGTCATCCACATGCAGGGGCCATGCTAATATTCTCTGTATCATTCCTGTTTTAGTATATGTGCTGCCAAAGCAGGCGTGACACTTTGTTTAATATTATATTTCTATGTGTTAGAATCATGCCTGGCACATAACAGTCTATCAGTAAACATACATTCATTTGATCAAATGAATACATGAAGGCCGTGCTAAAGAAGCTTGATTTAACTTTGAGATTCTAATAAGGACAGTTGAAGAATTTTGTGCAGCAGAGTAATACGATCACATTTACATGTTGGAAGGACACTCTGGAAGCATTGTGAGCATATCATCTCCAGTAGCAATCAGAAAATTGAATTTAGTTTTGGATTTCATTTGACAGCATTAGCAAATGTCATTTGGAGCAAAGAAAGGCATGGGATTTAAAAATAATTGGAAATCAGAAGAATAAAAGAAGAAAACAGAAAGAGGAGGAAGAGGAGAAAGAGAAGAGGAAAAAAAGATACAAATTAAAGGTTTGTGAAAACAAATGCCTAGGAAAGTTAGCTCTAAACAACCAAGCAGTTACATCTCAATAAGAGGGAGAGACTTGGAGAGGCGGCAAAGGTTAAATGGACTAAAAGAATTTCCTGGCACAAGTTTTGGGTTAAGAGATGCTCTATCTCTGGATATCAATTTGGTTCCTTATTATTTTCAGAGCTATTTCACCATCTTTTCACCTGCGGTTTTTGTGAAATTTTGTGCTGACATATGGACTTAGTGATCCAGAAAGTTGCTTGTGTCTTGAGAACTTTCAAAGGTCATATGTAAGCACCCAAGCAAACTGCTGGTGGGATTGGGTGACGGTGCAGATGAACTGAGCTGACTTTCTGTGTATTTCAATATAATATTGGTGGCTGTTCACTACAGCAGAGAGTAACCGGAACTCTTAGCATGCTGAATTTAATTCTAGAATCTCAGGTGTTGAAAAGAAGAGGTCATATAATTAACTCTCAGTTAATGGAAGAAGAACAGTGTCATGAATCACACCACATGGTAGATCATTTGAAAATTGCTTATAAAAATGGGACTTTGGAATGCACTCTTTGACTTCTTTGACAGAGGATTTACATCTTATTTGCTTTGCTTAAGCTAATAGTAAAATTAGTTTTTCGTCCTTCTGCATTTGGAAGCTATTTGGCAGCAGTTGTATGGAAGAAGAGTAGGAGAAAAGGAAAGACAAAGTATATGGGGAGAGAGAGGAGCTGAGAATCACGTTGGCTGGCTGGAAAGTTAGGCCAGGGTAAAAGCTTGCCATGTGTAACCTGTATGGTGCAAACCCATACATACACAATGAAAAATGATATAATTAAAGGAACCAAGCCTGATAGAATCAGCATTCAATAAATATTGGTTGAATGATTAAAAAGATGTTTTTCTTTGCATTTGAAGCAAGGATTTCTTATCTTATTGGAAATCTGCAAATGGTTTATTCAGCATTTTTATTGGATGCTGTCTTGAGAAGAAGGCACAGAGATCCTCTTCCCCTGCTATTTATCTTCCTCTCATTACTCTTCAGACTGACCCTGAAGTAGTAAAAAAAAAAATGCTTTTAGGCCTTGGGTATGAAATCAGCCGTTGCAGCCATGCAACCAGAAGTTAATATATCCGTTTTTCTTCAAAAGCAATGTGTGTTGGCTCTTAGGTATATGTTTTTAGAAGATTGGAGAATGAGTTACTTTAGTCTGAGGACTCCTACTCTCGAATGCCTTGCCATTTTTGATACACATATTTTGTACGATATGTACACAGTCAGTTACCACTGGTAAAGCTCTTGGCCCAATCTCGGCTGCGCTGCTACTTCTGACAAGGGTCAGGTCTATCTCCTCCAGCCTTATTACAGGACGGTATATGGCTAGCTGTCCAGCACAGCCTGAGGCACTGGGACACTCAGCTAGCCCATGCTGCCGCTCTTATACATGTTGGGACCCAGTGATAAAGTGATCCAGATCTCACAGGATCTGCGGCTATGAGAACAATTTCACCACACCCTGCCTGGAGTGTTGTGAGATTTGAAGACTTCATCTCTTCTTTGCCAGGGATCCTCCAATTCTCTTTTCCACTAGACTTCAGCAGGACCAAGACATTAATGCTTGCTTATGTTTGTATCCAGATGGTGTGAATCTATAACTCCATGTAAATAGACTAATCTTGGAGAGAATCTATTTTGCATCTCCATCATCAGACTATACAAGCATCTGTTCTAAGCTACTGTGTCTCAAATATCTTACATACACCTATGTCTTTGTGTTGTGGCAGTGGAGTATCAAACAAATAGGGGAAAGGCACACAGGGAACAGTTCTGACCAGACACCATCCAATCACCCTAGGGATATCTGTATTACTCCAAAAATTGTGATCTAGCAACCATATTAAAAGAAATTTTAGAAACCTCAATTAAGAGCACTCATTGTTATAGATTATTCTCATTTATTACTTCCAAATTGCTGATGGAGTACAGAAACAAAAACCAAAGTCCAGGTAGCTCTGTGACATTTGTCAATGTCCTTTTATGTCAGAGAGTGCTCGCTGGTATTCCTCATTGCTAATAAAATATGGGCTGCATTTATACTGGTAATTGCGTTAGACTACATGTAATAGAAATTTGACCTCAGTGGTTTAATAGAGTAGGGTTTTATTTTTCTTACGTACTCAAGTATGGAGGTACAAATTCTAGTTCTTTAGGGTAGCTCCATGTTGTTGTCTAGACCCCAAGCTCTACCTACCTTTCTGCTTTGACTCCCTTACTGCTTGACTTTCTTCCAAGATGACTTTTTTTTTTTTCCTTTGAGCATCACATCCAATTCCAAGAAAAAAGAGCAGAGAGTGTGGGAAGAAGGAAGATAAAAAGCAAAAGTGATAAGCTGGCTGAGTCTGTCTTTTTTTTTTTTTCAGGAAGGCAATACTTTTCCTAAAATCTTAACTGAGTAGATTTCTACTTCCATTTCTTTGGTCAGAACAGGAGCAAATGGCCACATTTAGCAAGGTAGATTACCAAAGTTGAGATTTTTTTTTTTCTTGCCATTTCAGACAAATCCAGGGCCCTATTGGTGAAAATATAGATAACATCGGATTGGTAAAGTTATTGTTTAGCAGCTTATATTTTTGTCATGCTATAATATATGGAATACACATTTTTCCCAAATTCATACTCCAAATGATTCATCAAAGAGGTTAATTTAAGCTTCTGTAAAATAAAGCAAACAGCTAATCAGATTCTAACAAACTTTTGTTGGTTCAGATATGGCATGGATATTAGACCTAGATGTCAAGAGCCTTATCTATTTTTCATTCCTACTAGACCGTGAGCTCTGGTGAAGGGTTAGTGAAGTCAGTGAGGAAGGGTAGGGTCTGTATTTTTTTTTTCCCAATCACCTAATGTATGACATGTAATAAGAGCTCAAGAACACGTTTGGGAGGCCGAGGTGGGCAGATCACGATGTCAAGAGATCGAGACGATTTTGGCCAACATGGTGAAACCCCGTCTCTAATAAAAATACAAAAAATTTAGCTGGGCATGGTGGCACGTTCCTGCAGTCCCAGCTACTTAGGAGGCTAAGGCAGGAGAATAGCTTGGACCTGGGAGGCAAAGGTTGCAGTCAGCCGAGATGGTGCCATTGCACTCCAGCCTGGCGCAGAGTGAAACTCTGTCTCAAAAACAAACAAACAAACAAACAAAAACAAAAAAAACCCTATGTTTAATAATGAGTGAATGGAGTAAAAGTCAGTAGATCTGGGAGGATTTGGCATCATCACTGATTGGCTACAAGATCTTGAGCACATGGCTTGACCTTTTCATTATCTGCTTTTCCCCAACTCTGAAATGGTGACATTACATGCAAATGCCTCATGGGGCTGTAAAGAAGGTCAAATAAGATAATGCATGATAGAGAGTTTTCACATGGTGTAGGTATTTACAGTTTGCAAAGTGCTTTCAGTTCTACTCCCCCTCTTGACTTTCTAGTCCTCATAGTTCCTCTTTAGTATTCCATTATTACCTCAGTCCCATCCCTTGCCTGTAGTAGAGAACAGCCATCACTGAATTGACTTCTGATAAGAAAACTAAAGCTTGGATGTCTTGTTACTCATCTAGGCTCATATAAATTATAAGTGGCAAATCTTGATGTTCAGGTTCAAAAAAAACAGCACGCAATAAGCCTTCATTATTTATAGCGATCTTTTTTCAAAAAAGGATTTAAGGAGATGAGAAGTTGTTATTACTTTAATCTGGCCACTCTGAGAAACACATGCATGCAATAGCTTATAGATAGTTTAAAGGATAAAGTATCATTTAGTCTACTGAAGAAAAGATTGAAAGCCCTCATGAAGGATTTTCAAGAATGTAAGGGAACCATGGATATAGGATGAAAGGAGTTAGATAATAACAAAAGTAGGTTAAGTACTGTTAAATAGTGAGGGTTTAAAAACTCTAAAATGGGTTAATAAGGTTACTTACTCTAGGAGTTTTAAAAACCAAAATAAATTCTTATCTGTGGGAGGTAGTTTAAGTACAGCATGCTAAGAATAGACCATGTGGTTTGCCTCCTTAAGTGTGCCTTTGAGCCTTATAATCTCTAAACTCTTAGAATTCATGATCACTTCTGCTTATTTACTTCAAAATAACAACTGACGCTTTACAATTTACAAAGTGCTTTCACACATAGCCTCTCATTTAATTCTCACAACAACCTTCTAATATATTATACACATTTCCCAGAAAAAGCAACTAACAAAACTAAAATTTGAGCCAAGTTCTTCTAAATCTAAATGTGATGCTCTTTTCTGGAAAATTCATCTCCCTCCTATTTCTGTGTGGTCACAGTGTGGCTGGAGAGCTGATGAACTTGTTGACTTTCACTTTAAATATGCTTCCTCTACAGGCCTGGGGTACAGTACAAGCTTGGTTGGGGGATCCATTCTCTATTCAGTTGCTTGAGTCAGAGACGTAGGACTCAAACTTGACTTTTCACTCTTTCTTTCCCATCTCTGCTCAGTCATTAAGACCTGTTGATTTTAGCTTTTAAATTTCAAAAATTTCTCTTCCCTCCAGCTCACCACCACTTTTTTCAGTTTAGTTTTTACTATCTTTTATCTGAATTACTAAAATAACTTTCTTATTAGAGTTTCTTCTTTCAAAATGACTTCCTTAAGTCCAACGAGAAACCAGAGTAAAGATCTTTAAGCAGGAAAGTGGTGAGATTCCTATGGAAATCCCTGGCCTAGAGCCCTTTGACAGCAACCCCAGTCTCCCATAATAGTGCATCTTAGATTTCAGCCATTTTCATAGTTCTTTCAT
Source organism: Cacajao melanocephalus (assembly GCA_963573385.1). Lineage (NCBI taxonomy): Eukaryota > Metazoa > Chordata > Mammalia > Primates > Pitheciidae > Cacajao > Cacajao melanocephalus. Next base: position 37,773 of record CAUYLG010055309.1, on the reverse strand, counting down.
ATTGTTGCCATAGTCTTATACCACTGAAAGTGATATTTGATGTATTGCTGGAAAGAATACATTGATACCCACAGATATTCAATATAGGAGAATCCATACGATCAACACATATCATGTGCTTTCTCAACCTCTCAAAGTTGTGAGAGAAGTTTCAGTTGTTCAGGGTTTGGAACATTCATGCCAGAGCACTGGGTTTAAAATTCATGGCTTAAGTAGGATCCATCACCAGAGCAATACACATTTTGGTTTATCCAGGGCACTTATATTCATGAAGTCATGTGTTGAATGTGCTAGCTGTTTCTCCCCCATCATACGTTAAAACACATACAAAACCATTAATTTTCAAAGTTTGTTTATTACCTGAAGTCACCTCCTCTTTACCAGTGATAAACCTAGTGCAAATGATCCCCAACTTTTGATGTTTTGACTTCTGACTTTATAATGGTATGAAAGCTACACATATTCAGTATACTCCTCAACTTATGATGAAGTTATGGCTAGATAAGTTCATTATGAGTTGAAAATACTGTAAAAATGTGTGTAAATGTCACACAATATACCCATGTAACAAACCTGCACATGTACCCCCTAAGTCAACTTCTTAACATGATGTAAATGACTCTGTGATTTGGCCTTTGTTTCACTGAGTAGCCTCGTCTGCAGGGTGATTATAAGGTGGCCATATAATTTACCACCCAAACTAGAATATTTTTTAGTGTGAAGTGTGGGTGTAATTGATAAATTAGCTGGTACAATGTGTATAAAACTGTACCATCCCAGGAAAACCTGGGCATATGGTCACTGTATTCATCTGCCCACTCTCTAATTTCCACTTCAAGTGCTTGAGTAGTACTCAAGTATTTTTAGGTTTTTGTACCCACCATATGATTTCAAGCCTTTGAAATTTTGCATATCCTGTTTCTTCAGCCTGAAAACCCTTCTTACTTTTCTCCTGATCTCTAACTCCTAGGCATTAGCTTCTTTGGGAAGCCTTGTTAATCTACAGGCTGGAACAAATGACTGTGTCCACTGTTTCCTGAGAATTCAAAACATATTTTTATCTTATTTTCACATTAAGGCATTTTCCAGGGCAGGTACCATGTCTTACTGATTTTGTTCCTTCCAGCACAAAGCACAATTCAAGGCATACATAAGTGTCGTATATATGACTCACTATTGACCAACCCAGTGTAGGGGTTCATGCTGTTTTCCTGTAGATAACACTGACATTAGTCCTAGACTGACTGATGATGTTGGCACTACCTAAAAGCATTGCTTCCCTCTGGGAAAATGTTGGCTTCTCTCCCCTCTCTCTTCCATATGTCCTCTCATCTTCTGTGCAAAGTTAGAATATCATGGTGCTTAAGAAATGCTTTAGGAGTTAGACAGGCCTGGTTTATAATTCTTGCTCTGCACTTATTAGCTTTGTGATGTTGAACAATTTTTCAACTTTCTTAGACCTCAATTTCTTTGTCTGTAAGATCTGGATGATAATAAAACCCATCTTGTGGTAATGTTGTGATGACTAAGTGCTATCATGAATCTGAAGGGTTGACTACAGAGCCTAGTGTGCAGTATGTGCTCATTATAAATGGCTCAGAGAGTGATGTTATCAACATGGTAGAGTAGGAAGACCTGAATCCTCCTTCCCCCTCACTGAACATACAAATTAAGGAATAACTTTTAGACAAATTCCCTTTGTGAGAAACCAGAAACTAACTTAAAGGCTCTTGCATCCTGAGAGGAACTAATAGCAACTCACTGAAGCCAGTAAGGAGATTTGGGATATGTTCCTTCCAGAGACCCTGACCCCAATGCAGCATCATATGATCAGGAAGATAACCTCTCACTTCTAACTTCACTCAGGGGAGGCAAGGGTTGGTTTACACATCCAGCACTCTGACTTTTATGAGCCACCCCCTAGAGGAGTGGCTCTACCTCGTCAGTCCTGGAGCTCTGATGGGTCTGGCATAGTGTAGCCACTTGGAAGAGAACAGAGGCAGTGGCTTGGCCTGGTAAACACCATTGATTCTCCCCACTGCTTAAAAAGATTGAGTGGATGAAAAAAATCCCAGCTCTCAGCTTCTCCCTTGCCTCCTGAACAGAAGAGTTGATTTGTGGAGCCCACATTCCAACTTCTTTGGGGCTGCCCAAAGAAATAGCATCTTTCTCATCAACCCTGGAGCACCAATAGATCTGGCACATTCTAGCCACATGGGATACAACGGAGATAGCAACTTGGGTTGGTAGATGCCATAGCTTTCCCTCTGGCTCATAACAGAGAACATGGACAAAGCAACTTCCTACCTCTTCCTGGGGGAAAAAAAGAGTTGGTGGAGGCCTCCAGAATCTGATCATGTTGATTGGTGGATTTTTCTTCTCCATAAAACAAGTTGCTGAAGACTGGAGAAAGTGCCCACTTTGTCTAATGTATAGACATCAACACAGAGATTTAAGAAAAATGAAGAATCAGGAAAAAGTGTTCCAAACAAATGAATAAGATGAATCTCTAGAAAATAATCTTAATCAAATAGAATTATATGATTTACCTGACAGGGAATTAAAAATAATTCTCATAAAGATGCTCACTGAGATCAAGAGACTAATACATAAACAAAGTGAAAAGCTTAATAAAGAGATAGGAAATATTAAAAAGTATCAAATAGCAATCATGGAGCTGAAGAATACAATACCTGAACTGAAAAATTTGCTAGAGAGATGCAACAGCAGAAGAAAGGATCAGTGAATGCAAAAACAGATCACTGGAAATAATTCAGTCAAAAGAGCAGAAAGAAAAAAGAATTTAAAAAGTGAAGAAAACATAAGGGAAGTGTGAGACACCATCAAGCAGATATATAAACATTATGGGAGTCTCAGAAGAAGAAAATAGATGGAAGAATAGAAGACTTATTCAAATAAATAATGGCTAAAAACTTCCCAAATTTGGAGAATAAAAAGGACATCTAGATTTAAGAAGTCCAAAAAGCACCAAATAAGTTTAAATAAAAAAAATTGAGACTGAGCCACATAATCAAATTGTCAAAATTTAAAGACAAAAAGATTATTAAAAGCTGCAAGCAAGAAGTAATTTGTCAAATACAAAAGAACTTTCATAGGATAATCCCCATATTTTTTTTTAGCAGAAACCTTGCAGACAGAAGGAGTGGAATGATATATACAAAGTGCTGAAAGAAAAAACACTTCTGACTGTGAATACTGTTTCCAAAATTATCTTTCAAAACTGAAGGAGAGATTAAAAACTTTCCTAGACAAACAAAAGCTAAGAAAGTTCATAATCACTGGACCTGCCTTACAAGAAATGCTAAAGGGAGTTATTCAAGTTGAATTGAAAGGATGCCGAACAGCAACACAATGGCATAAGAAAGCCTGAAATTTGTTGATAGTGTAAATATGTAAACAAATACAGAGTACTGTACTATTGCAATGTCAGTGGCCAAATAACTTTTAATTCTAGTATAAAAGCTAAAAGACAAAGTATTAAAAATAACTCTAAAATACTTTTAAATATATACAATATCTCTTACCGTAGAACTGAGAACATATATAGGCTTACAGTGGATAAATAAAAAAGATATTCCATGCAAATAAATTGTCACCAAAAGAGAGCAAAAATGGCTCTATTTATACAGATGAATTAGGAGAAATACCTAATGTGGATGACAGGTTGATGGTTGCAGCAAACCACCATGGCATGTATATACTTATGTAAGAAACCTGCACATCCTGCACATGTATCTCGGAACTTAAAGTATAACAATAATAATAATAATGATAAAAAGAACTTTCGAAAAATAAAAAAGACCACAGCTAACACGATACTCAATGGTTAAAAACTGAGTTTTTCCTTTAAGATTAGAAACAGGGCAAAGATGCCCACAACTGCAATTTCTATTCAACTGGAAGTCCTAGCAAGAGTGATTTGGCAAGAAAAGGAAAGAAAAAAGGCATTCAGATCAGAAAGAAAGAGACAAAACTGTCCCTATTTGCAGATGACAGGATCATATATGCAGAAAACCCTAAAAACTCAATTAAAATGTTAGAATTTATAAATTCTAAAAAGTTGCAGAATGCAAAGGTCAGCCTATATGCTGGCAGTGAACCATCTGAAAAGGAAATTAGGAAAACATTCCCATTTATAAGAGCACTAAAAAGAATAAAATACCTAGATAGACTTTTATATAAGGAAGTTAAAAACTTGAATACTGAAAACTATAAAAATAGATAAAATTAAATAAGACACAAACAAATGGAAAGACAACCCATTCTGATGGACTGGAAGATTTAATATTGTTAAAATGTTCATACTACCTACTATGGTCTGACTATTTATGTCCCCCACCCCACCCGTAATTCATATGTTGAAATCCTAACCTCCAAGGAGATGGTACTGGGGGTTGGGGGGACCTTTGGCTCATTCATGGAGCCTCAGTGAATGGTATTAGTGTCTTATAAAAGAGGCTCTAGAAAGATCTCTCACCGCTTCTGCCATGTGAGATAACAGCGAGAAGATGGTCAATTATGAGAAATCAGGCCATAGGCAGACACAGATTCCACTGGTACCTTAATACTGAACCTTCATGCTTCTAGAACTGTGAGAAATAAATTTTTATTTTTCATAAGCCGCCTCATCTATGTTAATTTTTGTAGCAGCCCAAATGGACTGAGACATTGTGCAATTGACAGATTCAACACAATTCTTATTGAATCCTAATTATTTTTTAGAAATAGAAAAATAAAAACAGTTCTTAAATTTATATAGAACTACCAAAGAAATTCACAAGTAGCCAAATCAGTCTTGAGAAAGAAGAACAAAGCTGGAGCATCACATTTCCTGATTTCAAAATAAGTTACAAATCTACAGTGATTGAAACAGTGTGGTACTGACATAGACAGGTACATAGACCAATGGAACAGAATACAGAGCCAGGAAATAAATCTATGCATATATAGTTAACTGATTTTTGACGTGGGTGCCAAGAATACACAATGGGGAAAGGATAGGCTTCTCAACAAATGGTGTTGGAACAACTGGACATCCACATGCAAAATAATGATTGGACTCTTATCTTACACCATTCACAAAAATCAATTCAAAGTGGATTAAAGACCTAACCCTAAGACCTGAAGCCACAAAACTCCTAGGAGAAAACACAGGGGAAAAGCTCCATGACATTGTTCTTGACAATAATTTCATGGATAACACAGTGAAAGCACAGGTAACAGAAACAAAAATAAAACAAGTGTGACTACATCAAACTAAAAAGTTTCTGCATAGCAAAGGAGACAATCAACAAAGTGAAAGGTAACCTATAGAATGAGGAGAAAATATCTGCAAACTATCTATCTGATGAGGGATTAATTTCTAAGATATCTAAGGAACTTCTGTAACTCAGTAGTACTGCCGTCTCCAAAAAAAAAATGATAGTAAAAAGACCTTGTTAAAAATGGACAAATAACTTGAGTACATATTTCTCCAAAGAAGACATACAAGTGGTCAACAGATATATGAAAAAATGCCCAGTATCATTAATCATCAGGGAAATGCAATTTAAGCCACAATGAACTATCACTTTGCACTTGTTAGAATGGTTATTGTACAAAAGAAATAACAGGAAATAAGTTGGCAAGGACGTTCAGAAAATTGTAACCCTTTCACACTACTTGTGTGCATGCGAAATGGGGAAGCTGCTATGGGAAACAGTATGGAGGTTTCTTAAAAAGTTAAAAAGGTAGAACTGCATATGATCCAGCAATACCACCTCTGGGTATTTTTTTTAAATTGAAATCAGGATCTCCAAGAGATATGAACAATGAACAATGTTCATTGCAGCACTATTTAAAATTGCCAAGATGTGGAAACAATCTAAATTTCTATAGATGGATGAATGGATAAAGAAAATGTAGTCTATATAACCAATGGAATACTCTCCAGCCTTTTAAAAAGAAGAACATTCTGCAATATGGGACAATACAGATGAACTTTGAGGATATTACAGTGAATAAATAAGCCAGGCACAGAATGACAAATATTGCATGATTCCACTTATGTGAGGTATTTAAAAGAGTCTAATGGTGGTTACCAGGGTTGAGAGGAGAGCGAAATGGGAAGTCACTAATTGAAAGCCTCAGTCAAGAAAGACAAATAATCTCTAGAGATCTGATGTACAACATTGTATCTAGAGTCAACAGTAACGTATTAGACACTTGACCATTTGTTCAAAATATGGATCTCATGTTGTGTTCTTACCACAATGAAATAAAAAAAATAAATTGCCAGAGGACACTCTGAATTGATACTGAGTTTCCACTACTCAATAAAAAGGATGCACAAATTAAAATTACATTCAGTTATAAAAAATGAAATAAATAAATGTGTGTTCAGAAATGAGCAATGGATGGAAGTGGTCAGGCTGTAGAGAATGTAACATTTTTCTTTTTCTGACTCATTAGGAAACCTTAGATTTTTAAATCAGCTTTATTGAATCAATCATAAACCACTCACTGAGCTCTGAAGAAGCGTAGAGCAAATGCGGAGAATTCAGACTCTACCCGAGGCAGCCCATATTACCTGACATACAAAAATGGAACTCTTAAAACCATTAGTGTTTTAATTCTACAATATAGAGCTGAGATCATCGGCTGCTCAAATTCTGTTTTGAACTCTCAACATCACATCTTTTGTGTATCCAAAAATGTAAGTTTTAAATTCCTAACGCCATCTCCTCCCATTCCATGAACAATCTGATTAACTAATTCATTGATTGATTAACCAAAAAGCTATGGCATACATATTACATACCAGGTTCTTTTCTATGCTCTGATCAAGTGTTAGGTGTTGTGTACTGGGGATAAAATGATGATAAGTACCTGGCTTTCTGGCTTAAGTGGGTCACACAAAGCTTTAATTGTATAAACTGCATAACTGTGGCAGGCAGGCCCCTGACAAAGCTATGCCTAGGTGCTAAGAGAGAAGAGAAGAGTGGTACCTAATCTCCCTGGGAGTAGGGAGAGCATGTCAGGAAAAGATTCTGTTCTGTTTCACGAAGTTTTTTTTAAAATGGAGATTACCTGACATGGATGATCTGATCATTCAACAGTGAATCTCACAGGGCAAGAGTAAGGGCCCTTTTCATTGAGTCCTGTGACCTGACCATTTAATGAGGCTGTGAGGGTGTTAGGCATGCCCTTAGGGACTCAGCCCTGTTTCTCCGAAACACATCACCAACCCCTACCTCCCCCTGGCTCCCCAGTCTTAATGCCTGGAATAGAGAGAACTGGTTATAGCAGATAGAGAGGAAATTTAATTAGGTGATCTCTGCAAGTAGGGAGAAAAAAAACACACAAGTAGAAACCAATGGAGTGGAAGAAATTTTAGCCTAAGAGGCAATCGAAGGAAGGGGGAGAGATGAGTTCTGATGACAGCAAGGTTTCATCCCAGGTCACTTGATGATACGAATATTCTTAAGAGCTAGGGAATCAGGAGAATGAAGAGGAAAAGGTTATAATATAATATTATCCTATTTTAATAGGATATACTTTAAAACAAAAACTTTTTTACAGACTATGAGTAGCAATTTGCCTTCTGCCCAATGTTTTCACCATTTTTTTCAGTTTCCAAACAAAACGGATACCGTCAAACATGTTTTAGTACTACCTAAACACACTTGGTGCAGGGTAAATTTAAACATTGATTAGAAAGACAGTGCAATTCCAGTCTATGCACGGCTCCAGGCAAGCTCTGTCAATTGTTAGCTAATGATTTCCAACAATTTAGCAATCATTTCCTGTGTTGCTATAGACACGTGCTGAAAAGCGACAGAGGTTAAAAGTGTGGTGGCTGCCTACCAATATTTGGCATGCTCTCCTTTACCACCTTGGTGGGATGTGCCTCCTCGAAATATTCTTTTAACCATCCGAGTGTTGGGTACTTACAATACACCTGTCACATCGGCTCACAGTGCAAAGATCATGGCTGGAAAAACAATTTCAGTTTGGAATGAATGGTAAAATGTCTGAATTCTGGGTTCTTTTAAAACAATTATAAATGTAACTACGCTCACTCTGTGTTGTGTCAGAAATGATGCCAGCCAACATGATTCTGGATAGCTGTTCTGTCCTAACATAGAAATAAAAAAATTACCTATAGCTAGTAAATGAAATCATCAGCATAAGAATTTAGAGAATCACAGTTTGTATAAAAATGGGTGCTTCCAAATCTTTCAAAAGCTTTGCTGTATGATGCAGTCAATAACCTCCTCAAAATTTTGTTTATACATTTCATTGTTCTAGACACACGCTACCTTATCTCTGTTAGTACAAAGCTAAATTGCAGGCCATTTCTCGATTTGATGTTAGTGACTTCATTTTCAACAAATGCTTATTGGGTTCTGCTTTGTGTTTAGCACCATTTCAGGCCTAAGAGATAAAGCATAAACTATAATCCTAAATTTCTGACCTCATAGGGCTTTCATTTATTTTGGTGTATGCGGATAGTGAGATAGAAGAGTTACTATAACAACACATTTTTATATCACTAAGTATTGTAAAAATACTAAATAGGAAGTTAGAATAGGGAATGTCTAGAGAAATGGAGGTTACTTCAGTTAGAGCATTAGGAAAGGTCTCTTTGGGTTAATGTAATGATCTAAGATCAAAACGATGACGGCAAGATAGTCAGGCTAACATTTGGGAAGCAGAGGACTCTAGGCAGGGGGTAGAACATGTGCAAAGACCTGAGACGTGATGGCAACTGATGTGTTCAAGGGACAGAAAAGGAGCCTGTATGGCTAGACTATATTAAATGAGAGAGAAATAGGTGGAAATGAGGTCAGCAGGTGACTAACGCTTCCCTAACACCCTTGCAATGGAGAGGCAGTGATGGGTGATGTGATTTAATGTAAGCATTAAACATTGCTCTGGCTGCAGTGTGGAGCATGGAATTTGGGAGACAGAAAAAGAAGCAAGAAAATAACTAGGAATTTGCATGATAGCCTAAGCAAGACCTGACTGAAGCTTTAGCAGTTGGAGAGGGTTGGGTTGGGATATACTTTCATAGCTGTGTCTACAGTACTTGTTGAAAGACTGAATGAAAAATACGTAAAAAGGAGAGAAATTAAAGATGACAGTGTTGGGTTTTTGGTTCAAACCTCCTGAGTTGTGGTGCCATTTACTCAGATGGGGAAACACTGGGAAAATAAGTTTCGGGGGTAAAACACAAGAACTTTTTTGAAGACACTGAGGTAGATTTCTAGACATCCAAATAGAGGCGTCTCAGAGGTAGTCAAAATTGTATGTCAGTCCTCATTGTCTCTGGAAGGAAAGTAATCAGTGGAAGTTTTCTGGTTCAGTCACTAGGCAGTTCTTTACTTCTACCACTTGGAATGGTGTAGGCCTGGAGGAGGCCACGGGGCTCTGCAGGGCTGCTCTCCATCCAGAGCAGTTCCGTGACTGTGGAGGCGGTGGAGGGCCAGCTTACCTGGAATGGGAGAGGATGTGATCTTCAGGCCCCTGTTAAAACAAGTTAGGTCAAAAGATACTGAGCACCTCTTTTGCATAATTAATAGTGGTGGACAGTATCATGTGGCAGGGTAGGTTTTTGTTCATTTGCATTTCAAAATCCCAGGGGTACAAGAAGAAGAGGAGCTTATTTAATTGGGACTCTATTGCCAATCACTCGAAGTTATTATTTTAGGCACAACTGGATTCAGATGCTCAAACTGTGTCATCTGTTCTCCTTCCCATAAAGTCCCTCTTTTTCAATGATTTCATCTGCGTTGGCTTCATTTCCAGAAAGGGTGTCTTTTTCTGGTGGCAACAACAGTCCCAAGCTTACATCGTACCACTCAGAAAACCCAGTGGAAAGAAGTCTTCTCTTTCCCAGTAGTCCCACATAATTTGGGATGATGCACCAGACCTTGAACCAATTACTGTAGCCAGGGAGACAGGTGCTCTGATATGACCTGGTTTATGTCAGTTTTGTCCTGGAAAAGGAGGGGATACCTAGGTGTTGTTTATCAGCTGTACCTAAGCCACAGAGGAAATGGCTTCCCAAGCAGAGGAAATTGGTTTCCTGAAAGAAAGCCTTATGTTATAATAAAAAAAGATAGCAACAATAATGTTTATTGAAAAATAATGTTCATAAGTCATAGTGCTAAGTGCTAAATCATGTGCATTATTTTAATTAATTTTCACAAAGCCTGATGAGGACCCTACTATTATTATTCCTGCTCTACTTAAGCACTGAGAGTGTAAGTCACTCCACGGCTGCATGGCTTTTGAGTGGCGTGGTAGTACCTGGAAGGAAACCTGCCCATGGAGCAAGAACAAAGTGCCACGTGGGGACAGGGGTGTGGGAAAGAAGCTCTGATCCAGGGGCCCACAAGAGCCATCTTGAGGTCCAGGAAAGGAGTGGGGCCAACAGGTGAGGCAGGAGACGGGGAGGCAGTGCCGGAAAGGGAGGCCTTCTGGTGGGAAGAGAGTGTCAAAAACAAAGCACTCTCAGACCCGGGAAACTTCAAATAAGTGACGATGGACTTAATGAGGCTTTACTGTGCTAAGCTGTTGCTGTCACGATCACTTACTTCCTCCACAAACAAGTTAAAGCTGAGCTGGCACAAATGTTGAAGGAGCGAGAATGAGTCACGTGCCTTATGGGTAGCTCATTGTCATGTTTGTGAAGCAATCATATATTTCCCATCTGCTCTCTGATTTCACTATGTGAATCTGGCTTGTTTTGTTTACAGATCTACCCTCTTTCCCCCATAGGGTGGAGTTGTGCGTAATTATACAGAACTTGAGTAGAACACATGTGATTATGATTCCAACTTCAGCCGTAAGAGTGTTCCTTTTGTTATCTCACACAACATTTTTAAGTAAGATTGTGGATAGATACGTTTACAGGGAACGTTCTGCAGTTGCTTAGCTTGCAGGAAACAAGCACCATTTCCTTTGCTCGTGTCCAGACAGAAACCCTTTCTGTGAAAGAACCACCAGGATCGCAGTGTGTTGGGAGCGATTAGGTCGCTGTGATGGATTTCTAGCTGCCCTTGAGAGGAGCCCCTCCTCTCCTCTGAGTAGGTTTCTCTCTCCTTATTTGCCGTCAATTGATCATAACGGCTGCAATAAAACTCACTTCACCTTAATAAAAATGAACCAGAGAGACTCATTCTATATATTCCAACGTCATTTGCACAAGTGCTGATTATTGATCTGAAAACAGGCTATGCCTCGGCCTAGTAATGCTTAGCTTCATTTTCTCCCTTCAACTTTCAGTAACAGCCACCATTGCCTGCAATGGAATTGCTCTAGCAGAACGATATGGTGGAAGACAGGCCAGAAAATCTCTCCTGGGTCAACAATTCATCATAATGAAAATTGCAGAGGCCCAAGTATGTTCACTGAACAGTTGACAACTCATGCTTTTCTCCCCAATGTCTCATACACATCAGACTTGCTGACTCTCATGGCTAAATTCAATTTCTTCAGTGTAGCTGATAATTATGGTATTGAACAATTGATTTTGCATAACCACATCACCAAAGCTGATTTGGCTGTCATTCCTGTGTAAAGAAAAATGGCGGTGGTTGCAGCTGAATGTCACGTACCCCTAAAGAACTGCTAAGGAAGGCGAAACTCAAAACCATCTAATTCCCCTTCCCAGATGAGCAGTTTTGCCAGCTCTTCATTGTGAAGTGAGAAGAAGATATCTTGGAAATGACAACAAAATGACACCAGGGCCATGACTGCCTTGCTTCCATTCCACAATGTCCATCCTCTTCAAACCTCAAAGATTATGGGTTCATGAAGTTGTTTTGCCAAGGGCACAGACCTCAGGGCCGTTCTGGGATAGGGACATCAAGCTGTGTGTTCTGCCTCTTATTTTATTGTGAACAATAAACCCCGTAATATTCCATTCTCTTTAATCATGATTTATTGAGTGCCTGCATGTCTCCGGCCCTCTGCTAGGAGCCGCAGGTGTGTATGATTTGTAGACGCCTTGCTTCCATTTGTGTTTGACAGTGCCGTGGGGTTGTTTCCTGGGGTAGGCTTTTCACTGTCAGGTAGATTTCTGCTCAACTCCACGGCTGTCATTGTGCGTTACTGTGTCATCTATGCTCTCACAGAAACCACAGACAAGGGGAGCAACTTCATGGTTGGAATTCTGGGTGCCAGAACCTTCCAGTAGAGGAGGTGTTACAGCGGCAATGGGAGGTAGACTGGCCCTCACTCTACACTGCTGGGCAGACTCACCAGAAATACTCAGGAGTAAGACCTGGCCTGGTGATCCCATGCAAATTCATGGTAACTGACGAACATGTAGAAATGATAGACATTATGCAACAGAGTAATAAGAGAAAAAATTGTTCATAATCATCAAGAGATAACCACTGTTACTCTTTTTGCCGCTTTAATATTTACTTTGTACATACACATTTGAGACACACACACACACACACACAGAGCCATGTTACACAAATACACTCACAAAAATGGAGATGAACTATTTTATAGCTTATATTTTTCTAGTTAAAAAGATACTGTAAATATGTATTAATCTATTTCATGTCTATTCATTAAGCACCCTTTATGTGCCAGCTACCATTCTGTGGCAATTTGTGAGCAAAAGACAAATTCCAGATTTCATGGAGGCAGTGATTCTCTTGGCCTTGTAAAGAGGACAGAAAATAAAGAAATGAACAAGAAAATATGACGAAAACAACAGGCTGAAGTGAGAGAGCTTCAGAGACACTTTTGTTTGAATGGGCAAGGGGGGCCCGTTCAGAAAGTGACATTAAACAGTGAATTGAATGACAAAATGGACTGGCCAAGGAAAGATCTCAAGAAAAGCATTCCTGGCAGAGAGAATGAAACCAGCTTATGCAAAGGCTTAAAGGGGAACCAGGCTGCTGGGCTGTAGGAGCAGAGAGAGGCCTTCTAGCTGGAATAAAAGGTGAAGAGAAGTATGAGATGGGGATGGAGAGGGAGGCAAAGGACTAGCTGTTCCTACACAGCTTTTCTCTGTGTGTGATCAAAGCCATTGGTGGGTTTTGCTTTGTTTTTGTTTTTGTTTATTTCTGGTTTTGTTTTTGAAATGGAGTTCTGCTCTGTCTCCAGGTTAGAGCGCTGTGGTGCAATCTCAGCTCACTGCAACTTCTGCCTCCCAGATTCATGGGAATCTCCTGCCTCAGGCTTCCGAGTAGCTGGGATTACAGATGTGCACCACCACACCCAGCTAATTTTTGTATTTTTTAGTAGAGATGGGGTTTCATCATGATGGCCAGAATGGTCTCGATCTCCTGTGATCTGCCCGTCTTGGCCTCCCAAAGTGCTGGGATTACAGTTGTGAGCCACCATGCCCGGCCCCATTAGAGGATTTTAAACAGGGGAAGAACAAGAATGGATTTGTATTAAAAGAAGAAAAAAACTCTAGCTGCTGCCTGAAAATGTGAGAATAGATTGCAGGGGGGGAAAGAGTGTAACTAGGAATGCCACTAAAGAGTTCATTCAAGTTCTTGAGAAAGATGATAATGGCTTGAGCCAGCGAGTTGAGGCCATCACTCTAGGAAAAGTTTATTCATATCATCTAGAAATATTAACTTATTCTAAAGGTAATGAATATATGAGCAGAATCTAGCAATAGACTGTTGGGAAGAAGAAAACCCATGTGAAACTTTGGGTACTTTAATCAGGAAGGAAAAATCTCTGTTAGCCACTAGCAAGATTCACACTGGAAAGATAGAGGGGGATTAAAAAAAAAAGACAATGTGAGCAGAAAACAAGGAAGAGGGAAAAATCCCTAAGGAGAAATTAGAAAAACAAAAGTCAAGTGGTGGTGGTGAGTGGTAAGACCATTAAAAATTTTTACTGACTAGCACCTCTGACAAAATCATCGACCTCCTCCAGTACTGTCATTAGTAGAAATTAGCTAATTGTTAGGACTCTGTAAAAAAGGATGAAATCCAGTGGGTTATCCATAGCTGTAAAGGCTATATTGTCTGAACTGTGGTGGAATCTTATTAAATGATGAAAATAAGCAGCACAGGGTCTCAGGCAGGAGCAGTTATAAGAGTAACAAGATGTCATTTCACAATCACATTCCTGATAATCACACATAAAGGGCTTGGTCTAGACTCTCTTTCATGCACTGAACCCTCAATTGAAGCCAAATATAAGTAGAGAACCAACTTTCATGCCTTCTTACAGTTTATTTTCACACCCTTTCTTTAATCACTCTCTTTATCTGTCCTCATATGTTGTTGGCTAGTATTCCTCTCCACAGTGAGGCATGAGAGAGAGAGAAAGAAACAGAGATTTAGAATCTAAGTTGACCAGGCAGTTCTTGCCTGCCTTTTTACTAAGACAAATGTCTTCTAAGTGGGGCATGTGTGGAAATCTTGCTTTGCTGAAATATTTAGACAGTAGTCAGGAAAGTACCATGTTCACGGAATAATTGCTTAACGTAAGAGAGAGCAGAAGTTGTGGGAAGAGAAACATGGTTTGAACCCTGGGTCAGACATCTGCTGTGTGTCCTTGTCAATGTGTGCATTCTTTCTCAGGGCCTTGGTTTTGTCATCTGCAAAATGGTGGTGGGGTTACCTATCTTGCAGAGTGTTTTAAAAGACAGATATGATCATTGTGAAAAGCACCTCATACCCAGTGTTCATTTGCTTCCCTTCATTGCTTTGTATTCATTGGTCTATATAACCGGTATAACACTCCTTTCCTGAAGATTATTTCTGTGTGAACACATTTACATTACGTACAGACTAAAACACTTTGAGGAGTCACTCTCAGTTGTTGCCTGTCCTACTGTCCACTAAATCCTGCTGCCACTCTTTGGTGGGTAAAGCTGTCAACTCATTGGGCCCCACTTTGGATCTGTCAATCTGGTTAAGGGCCATGTAGTATGCAAATAATGACACCACTTAAAATATTTTTAATTTTTCATCTTGATGGATGCTTTTGTGTTTCACATTTGTCCTTTGAGGAAGGAGAAGGAAACTAATAGCTCCTCCAGGTGACAGGTAATTACACACCAAGAAATACGTTAGCACCAAGTACTATGCTGAGATGTCTTGATAAAGAACAGAGGTGTTTGTAAATTTCACCCCTCTTCCTGATGGTGCTAAGAGAAGGTAGGTGCACTTTTAATTACAACTAAACACTGAATCATCAGGGAAGCGGAAAGCTGTGGCTGACTCAGTCAGTTTCAGAATTGCCTAGAAGTGGAGTTCGGAGGATAAGTCTTGCCCTCAGCACTAGATTGCCGCAAGCCTTTGGTTAATTTCCAGCAGTTGATTCCAAAAGTTTTTATCATATTTTATTTGCTTCTTTGATGGAAAGGTAGAATGTGGATTTTCTTACTTTATTATTTTTAGTGATGTCATTTCCCTAATTGGTGCTTCTCTTGCTCAAGGGTTATACTTTCCGGATTTTTTGTGTGCCCTGTAATTTTTTAGAGCTAGCAATTTTGAAATTTGTAATAGGTACTGGATTTTGTTGTATTTCTTTAAATATTGTGGGGTTTTGTTTTGGGATATAGTTACATTACTTGGAATAAATTTGATTCTTTCAAGGCTTACTTCTGTGCTTTGTGAGGAAGGCTCCAGAGCAGGCTTTAACAGGGGCTGATTTAGCTCCACTGTGAACATAACACCCTTCTGACTCCAGCCACTGCCCCATGGATTAGTGGTTTTTCCACTTTGGCTGGTTGGAACATTCCTGACCCTATGCAATCTCGGGATTATTCCATCTACTTCTTTCTAGTGCTGCTTCTCCAGATTTAAAAAATTTCTTACCATGCATGTGCACATTAGTATTCAGAATGAGACTTGAGGAACCCCTCTGCAGACCTCTAGAGCTGTGTTTTTGTGCAACTCTCTCATCTCTAGTATTTTGCCCCGCAAATTCTTACCACTTGACATCTCTGTATTATGAAATATATCTCCTCAATTTAGCAAAACTGCTAAGATATTTGGCTTCTCTCTCCTTGCACTGAGGCCTGGATATTGACCCCAAGAAGTAAACTGGGAAAATTATAGAACTCATCTTTTTCGTTTTTTTCCGTTATTTTTTTTGAACTTTCAGGCAGCACTATTCTGCACTGCCACTTTTCCATGGCTGAAAACTAATGTTTCATCTATTCTGCATGTTTTTCCAGTTGTTATTTCAGTCTCTGATACTCTGTCATGGCCAGAAACAGAAGCCTTCGCATTTTAGGTGACATAGATATAGACAGCTCTTAGTTTTATTGGTCCTGTGGTTAACATTTTCTCTATTATCCCATGCGTTCCTTCTGCTTGGATATATTTTTATTTTGCAGAAATATATCCTGGCAGAAGTAGCTCTTCAGTGATATGCTTTCCAAATCTTTGCATGTCTAAAACTATCCCATCTTTCCTTTATTTGCTGAACTGGCAAACAGATCTATGTTTAAAATAGATATACTTTAAAGATATTGCTCTATTGTTTTCCAGAATTTAATGTTTCATATTTCTAATGGCAATTCGAGAGTCTGTTTTTACCTCTTTAGAAGCATTTGGAATTTTCTGCTTTTCTTGGAATTCAGAAATGCATATGTTCCATGAACCAAAACTCATTGGCTTTGATGGAAAGAGGATGCAGAAAGATATTTTTAAAATCAAGCATTATGGAAAAAAAACTGTGAAAAACAGTTTTTCCTCCACAGATATTTATGAACCATTAGTCATACACAGGCTCCCTCTGATGCCTTAGGGCGCCCTTTATCCCCAGTATTTCAGCTCATATCCTCCTTATTACTTTGAACTTCCTCATCCAGTGCAATGGTTTTTCTCTACTTTTGTAGGCTACTGACCCCTGTGAACTAGGCCTATATTACTTGTTTAGTTAGCAATCATTTCTGCTCTGCATAGAAACATAAGCTGAAAGTTTTATTTTCTTTATAGAGAATTAAAGAGTTGTCAGAGAGTTATCCACTATCATTTATAGGGTTACACAGTTAGGTATACTAACGTTCTAAAATTGAATACCAACTTTACAGCTAGGTCTAAAAGAAAACTCTTTTGGCTAGAAACCCAAGCTCCAATACGAGGATGACATATACTAACTGGTAAATGCTATGGCCTATAAAAATTAATTGGAGGCTTAAATAGGCACAAAAGCATGTTAGACAGTCATAATGTGTCAAAGGGAACATTACAATGCCCATTTTCATTTTGCGAATGTTCTCAAATTATGTAATACCACCAAAATTGAAACCATCCTATGGAAGGCCACAGCTGCTGATTAAAAGCAGTTAAAACAGCAGTGCCTTTGTGTGTATGTTTTTTAACCTAGTGTCTTCTGTTACATAGCATAAGAGCAAAAGGAATGATGCAGAAAAGAGAAAAATAAAGAAAATAATTCAGGGCAGATGATTTTTATAAGAATACGGTGTCCTAAAATGCCAGCGTCAACATCATTCTATTGCAGTACATTCTCATAAATTTTTGATCCAACATATGAGGTGAGATGGGATAAGCCACCTTCTCTTGAGATTTTAATATGTTTACGATGAAGCATTCCTTTAAAGATGCTGAACAACAGTATTTGTTGGTGTCCCTCTCTATGGCTGCAGCACAAAATATTTTCAATGCCATGTGTCTTGAGGGCTAGAAAGAGTCTATTAAGCGTTCTATTTATTTAGGGGCTCTGAGCAAGTTGCAGAGTTTAACTGTCCACTCTAGAAGGGGAGAAAATGCAAAAGGTGATTGGAAGAATAAAATAGAAAATATGAGAAGATATATATTTAGGAATTAACCATAGAAAATGGGGCAAAATTGCCTCCAAATTTTTGGCATCAGTTTTGCTGCCTTCTGTAAGCTTTCACTAGCACGTGTATGTTGGGCTGTTTTGAGTAGACCCGGGGAACGGGAGTGATACCACCAGAATACTGGTGCAGAAGGCTGCCTGTGAAACGAAGCCGAGGTTTTTCTGGTCTCCAGGACTCTTGCTTCAAAATGAAAAGGGCAGAAAATGATGATAGCTAACTTGCTAGCTTCAAACAACCCCTGCCCATGTTGAAAGACTGGCAGGCAAGTAGAGTTCCTTTGAAAAGAAATGTTTTTCAACAGGACATGCTAAAGGTGGTGTAGAGAGGAGGCGAAGGGCCAGTATTTTGATAGAAAATGTAAGCATGCTATCTGCTGAAGAAAATCCACTTGGGAATGAAGATCTTAAAAAAAATTTTTAAGAAATGATTGCGATGCACTTAGGCAAGGTAGGAATCCCCACGCAACAGAGTGTAACATAATTATATTTATTATGTGTCATAATAAATGCCTCTTTACAGTCAGTATAAGCTCTTGCCACAGAAGAACCAGTGCCTGGTAGAGATGGGGACCTGCAGGGTCTCAGGTGTGCCAAATCCAAACTGTAGTCCTGTCAATCAATCTACTTGCTCAAGAAACTTGGGAACTTTGGACAAGCCAGATACAGGATGTTTTTAATTTTTCAAAAAGAGATAAAAACAAAGAGTCAAGAATTTGTGAAAAATAATTTAGGACAGCAAAAATGATTAATCTTACAAACGCTGTCTAGTTCTATTTGAATACATTGTACATTGCTGGTGACAACAGTGAACTACTATGATCTACTCAAAAGTGATATGGCAACACTAAGAAAGAACTGGAGGGTGGGTGAAGTCCTTCATCCAGGAATCTCACCCTCAGAATATATCCTAAGCAAATAATTCCACAGAAGCAAAAACTCTATATGCAAGACAATATTCATTGTCACAGCTTCTCATAACAACTGCAAAAGGGTCTCTGAGAAACAATACGTGAATGAAACAGTTGTGAAATTGTTTAGAAAATTATAGAAATTAAGTCTATGGAATATTAGTCACTGAAATTATAATTATGAAGACCATAAAAAATAACAAAAAAATGTTTACACTGTGATGTCAAAAGAAAGCAGTGGAATTAAATGTTATGACCTTCTGACTGGATCTGTTGAAAATATGCACCTAAGTGGAATGAAATTGCGCAGAGATAAATATAGCTACATTAGTTTGGAGGACTTGTGGGTGATTTTCCTTTCTTTTTCAAAATGGTGGTTAATAAATTATAAATATATTTCAATGAAATTCAATGGAAACAGAACTGGTTAAGGGAAATACTAGCTTATTTTGCCCTTCAATGAAAGAAACCTCAACTACTTTTGCACCAATCTAAAAAAAATGGTAAATAATAAGGTAAAGAGGATATGTGGAAATCTGTCTGATGCCTGTGGAGATTTTGTTATTTTAGTTTAGTGGGGGGAAAAAATCACTGTAAATATGTGTAATATAAACTACGTTTTTTAATAAAAATGGTTTTGTGGGTTATGTGAGTCCAGGGGAGCTGTTGTAAGCCTTAGCATTAGGTGTACTGTTTTCTTCATGTCACCATCATTTATAGAGATGGAGTGTAAACAGAACTGACAACATTGCAAGCTTACTGAATAGAACAGATTTGCTGATTCCTGACCCCCAGCCCGTTGACTACCACCACGTCTGCTGCCACCAAAGCATACTACTGTGTATTTAATTTATACAACTGATACATATGTATACAAAGATACATATGTATCTTTGTGTATGCATGCATTTTTGTGTGTATGCTTTTACCATTCAAAAAGTATGGACCTTTATACATGCAGAAAAATGTCGGAAACATATAAGCACAGTTTAACCAAGAATTACATCTGCCCTTGTAAGACGGCCTTCTAGACTGGAAGCTGGAGTATTGTCCCTACCTTAGAAGCTTTCAATCACCACCCCTTCTCTCACCTATTAGTGGTAGCCATCATCAGGAGCACTACCCTGATTTTGGGGGATAATTATTCCCTTCTTTTGTTTGCTTTTTCTCATTGGTTTCTGATGTACAGAATTGCATTAATCATATTTCTTGGTTCATGGCACTCAGCCATAAGTGTCCTATGCATAGCCCTTTATTTTCATTTCATTTCATAATAATATGATGAACTAATAAACTTATCACCAAACCAAAAAACTAGGCCATTACCAATAACTTGTAGCTTCTTATTTGCTCCTCAATTATACCATTCCACCGCCTCCCCTGCAGAGGTACCCAGGATCCTGATTGTATATTATTATTTCCTTCCTTCTTATAGAAATAGCTACCAACTACATATGTATCTTCAGACAATATGTGTTTAATTTGGCCTGCTCTTGAATTTACATGGATAAAATTATACCACATATATTCTTGGCAACATGATTCCTTAAATTCCCTAAAATTATTAAATATGTTCATAAGATGTGTCCTTGTTGATGGGTATATCTATGGTTTATTTTCATCTGCAAGTAGCATATGATTATATAAATATGTAATAATTTATTTATTTTACTTCATGTTGATTGGCTTTTTTGTTACCAGTTTTTAGAATTATGAACAATGCTGTTATGAGTAATTTTAAACATGTCTCTGGATGCGCACTGTCCAGGAGTTTCTCTAGGTTACATTCTGAAGGTACATTTTGGCAGGGTTTTGAAATCAAATTTCAATCAAATTGAGACCAACCGTAAATGCTGTCATAATAGAATCAATTCTGTTATACAAGAATAACATCTGAACTTCTGTAAATGAAGTGTAATTCTCACAATTTAATGATTAAAATGTTTGGTGATTAAATTTTAAACATTCCCAGTGCTGCTGACTACGCTCAGTTCTGTTGGTGATGCTATGAGTAACATATTGCATTTTCGCAATAGACACCTTGATCAGGGTCAGAGGAGAAGTAAGGTATCACTCTATTAGTATGGGATTCTCTGATGAGAATGTTGGCCTGAATTATTGTTATGTTTTTCTTCTTACTAGTAGTAATGGGCAATTATAAAGATATAACTTTACTTCAATTCATGGACTTGAAAATTTGGTTTATGGTGACTATGTAATTTCGCTGAAACAAACGGAAAATTTGGATATTGCTTGAAGATTATGTCTGACTGTTTTCAAAAGTAAACTAAAGGCTAATGTACTCACTTATATTTTTAAATTTTTTGATTTTAATTTTCCTATGTTTTCAAGTTCATAAAAACTTCCCTTAAGCCTTGGATTTAGAAATGAGACTGCAACAATATGACTGGCTTCCAAGATTTACAAAAGAAAATAAGTTATACGGAAATTTTCACCTGCATCTCAGCATTCACTGCACATCCAATAATTTCAGATTCTTCATTGGAATAGAATAATGGGAAAATTTTTTCAGCAGGTGTCAGGTAAGAAATACTTGCATTATCAAGGCACACAAGTTTGGGTGCTTCTGCAGCAGTTTCCAACAAATACATTATTTCATTGTACGCTCGTGCATCCTGCTTTATTGATATTGTTTACCACATTGTATGGTATTAAAGTCTCTCTTGTTATTTCTTCCATTACCATATATTAGCTGTTTTTCTGAGATCTTAAAACACATCTTGTGTTAGTAAAATATAAGGCTGTTCCAATATCTCTTGTGCATTATGGAGTCTGACTTTGGTGAGAGAATGAGAGAAGTGGTTCAATATCATTCTGTTTATGATCAGTAATTCTGTAAGATTACTGATTAAAACTGGACACACCAATGGAGGTGTGAACAAAATGTCACACGTGTGTACTTTCTAAACCACTTAGTCCTTGCCATGTGGTTTCATCATTAATGACAATTGCGTCATACTCACATTCAGTGATGTTTTTCCTGGAGTTAAGCAATATAATTAACAAAATCCATCCAATGGACATATATAGAACACTGCATCCAACAACTACAGAGAATACATTCTCTCAAACACAAAGCAGAGTTTGAATATTTTCTGATTCATAAAACAAATCTCTACAAACATTTAAAGATTGGAATCATGGACATCCTCTGGTCACAATAAAGTAAACCCAGGACTCAATAATTAAAAAATTTTACATTTGGTGAGGTGATGATATGTTAATTACCTGGATTAACTACTTCACAATGTATACATATATCAAAACATCACATTATATACAGTAAATATATACATTTTTATTTGTCAATTATACCTTAATAAGGAATGTAACAGCCAAAACAAATTACATATTTGGAAATTAAAAAAATACACTTCTAAAGTAAACCCATGGATCAAAAAATAAATCACATTGGAAATCAGAAAATAGTTTGAATTGACAGTTATGAAAATGCTACATTTTAAATATTGTAACATTTAACAAAACTGATTATCAGTGAAATATATTGTGTAAAACCTTAAAATGCTGACATTTAAGAAGCAGGAAAACCGAAAACGCTAATTAGTTAGTCATCCAATTTAGAATCAGAAAATAATTGCAAAATAAGGTCAAACGACAACAACAAAAAACTAAATATAAGAGCAAAAAGTAACAAATACAATTGAAACTTGTAATACAGCGGCCGGGCACGGTGGCTCATGCCTGTAATCCCAGCACTTTGGGAGGCCCAGGCGGGCAGATCACGAGGCCAAGAGATCGAGACCATCCTGGCCAACATGGTGAAACCCCATCTCTACTAAAAATACAAAAAAATTAGCTGGGTGTGGTGGTGCGCGCCTGTAGTCCCAGCTACTCAGGAGGCTGAGTCAAGAGAATTGCTTGAACCTGGGAGGCGGAGGTTGCAGTTAGCCGAGGTCACACCACTGCACTCCAGCCTGGTGCCTGGTGATGGAGTGGGACTCTGTCTCAAAACAAAACAAAACGAAACAAAAAAACTTGTAATGCAGCATTACAAAAGACAAAATGTGCTTTGAAAAGTCAAATATATTGACAAACTTGTGAGTGAGAGTGAAAAAGCAAAAAAAAAAAATATGACACAAACTATATTAAGAATGTGAAAAGGGACATAAATATAGAAGTTGCAGATATGAAAGAAATAATAAAAATTATAAATTTAGAGGTAGTTTCATAAAAACAAATTACAAAAATAGATGAGTTAGGTTATGTTCTATTAAAAGTGCAAGTTATAATATAAAAACATAATAGGTAAAGTTCTAGGAAAATATAACTTACCAAATATGACTCAGGAAGAAACAGGAAACCCTAACTATAAACACATTTAAAGAGTTATAGTAGCAGCTAAAATTATTCTTACAGTGCAAATTCAACAACCAGATGGTTTCAGGTAAGTCTTATCAAGTATTGAAGGAAATGATACTTTCAATCACAAAATATTCAAGATATATGAAGAAAAATGACTGCTCTCAAATTCACCTTAGGAGACTAGCTTACTCTTGATACTAAGAATTGAAGTAAATTAATCAAGTGAGGAAAAAGACAGGACACTTGTAAAAATAGATGCAATAACTCTAAACAAAATAGTAACAAACTGATTGCAGCAATATATAAGGAAAATAGATCACGGTCACTTTGGGTTTAACTGAACAATTGAAGATGGATTTAACAATAGAAAAATTAGTTAATGTAATATTTCACATCAATAGATTAAAAAAACTCACATAATTATATCCAGAGATTCATTAAAATCATTTGACAAAACTTAACATCTCTTTATGATATTACTCTGAGCAAACCAGGGAGGTCTCTTAACCCCTAAAGGTATTTACAACAATTTTTAAAAAACCAAACCTCCTGTAAAAAGTGAAATATTAAAAGCTTTGCTTCTGCAATTAGCAAAAGGGAACAGGCTTCTATTTTCTCTTCTTTTAGTATTTGTTGGAGATCCCAGATAGCACAATAAGGCAGGAAAAAAAAAAGTGATTATAAAGAAACACAGCTGTCATTTTCAACTATGATAATGAACATTGTTAGAATTCATAGATTTTCATTGACTCTATAATTTTTATCAGTTGTTGTGACTCATCATTATTTTCTACCAAGAAAGAAAGAAAGTGATGTCAATTATATTCTGAAACTGCCTTGACAAGAATCCTGCCTGGTATGTGAATTAGTGTCTTTCACTATACAGAGAGATTTGTCATTTTCCCCAGTCTTTGCAGCATTCAGGGAAGTTCTCTGGCCCTTGGTTTTATTACCTGATATATGATGGATAATTATTTTCTGCTCATTGCAGTAATAACACATCATACAGCTTTTATCTCCTTGTGGACATTTTCCTTTCTTACATAGCACTTTATTTTGTAAGGAAAGGTTATTATTTTGTAAGGAAATTTTTTTTTATTATTCCCCCCATAATTAATATTTACTCTGTTAGTATATAATTTATGCTTTGTTACTCTGTTCTTGTGCCTTTTTGTGTACTAAATAACTTTTCTTTCCAAAACTTAGTAATATTGTAATTATTGTAAAGACATTTTAATGGACAATTACACTCAGCACATGTGTACTAACTATATTCAACATTCAGTTGAAATGATAGCTATGACCAAGTTCACTCATGCACTAGCAATGATGATTACTACCTAGAAAATAATGATTATACATTAGATTATGATT
This sequence comes from Cacajao melanocephalus, assembly GCA_963573385.1. NCBI lineage: Eukaryota > Metazoa > Chordata > Mammalia > Primates > Pitheciidae > Cacajao > Cacajao melanocephalus. The sequence goes on along the minus strand of CAUYLG010055309.1, from coordinate 13,336 downwards.
CATTTTAATTTTAGAGACGTTAGAATGTATTAAGAGGTACACAGTGTAGCTACTTAAATATAAGGCAGTCTAGCAAGTTTGCAGGATACAAGATCAACACAGAAAAAGATTGCATTTCTCTACTAGCAATAGCCAGAATATCCAGTTAGTTTATTGGGTTGGAGCTGCTGATTTTCTCCCCTATTTGGGGCAATGTAGGTGAAGTCAAGCTCATTATGAGAAAACTTTGCCTCACCTCCTCACTTCTCTTTCACCCTGGGTGAAAAGTACTTCCATCTCACTCTGACACACACACTGGGAACCACCTATCTTTGTCTTTCCAGGGGTTTCTCCCTTTTGCTTTTGTAACATCTGGGGAACATAACTCTTGGATCTCTCCAGAATTGGACTTGGAGAATGGAATCACATCCATGTAAAACTTTCCAACTAATAGAAAGATTCAGTTTAGACTTTTAAAAATTTTTTTGAGTCCCTTGTATTTAATATGTGTGTATTTTTTTTTCTTTTAAGAAACAAGGATATATGAGGGTTGAAGTCATTCAATGTTTCTATAGAATAGGAGAAAATCAACATCCTATTTCTTTTTTTGTTTTACCACTTGCAATCTTCATAGACATGTAACTGAAATAAGTATTTTGACCATGCCCTCCATTTAGAATAGTAGTTTAAATGAGTTATCACAAAATAATCTAATTATTAGAGCTAACTCTTAAAGATCTAATAAAAGCTTTTGAATGTACTAAGTATATTAGAATAATGGACTTGTATATATTTTCTTCATCTTCAGTTGTGTCCGTTATCGCTGATGCCTCAAATCTAAAGAGAATTTGAACAGAAAAAATGGCCTTCTCTTGAACTACTTTATACTCAATTCTTTCAGAAAATTTCCAAGACTTGATTAGCTAATTTTATCTTGCACTGAAAAACTCAAGTGATAGCCACTTTTTGATTGACAAATATTTTACTACTTCTCTTTGTGGTCACTGACCGTTTTCTAAAATATGTGACCACCAAAAGATCACCAGCCTAATTGGACAGGTAGGAAATGTGTTTTCAGACATGCGGATGCTTATCTTTTCATTCTCTCTCCAGTTATTTCTGAAACCGTTGCAGTCACATTCTCCCTGGGTGATTCCTTTGACTTCATCAGGTAACGTGCCTCTTTTTGTTAATCACACAATATGGCTTTCTTATCGATCCTACCTATGCTGTGCTCTTTCTTTTTCCAAGTTGGCCATTGTGCTGTAAGTAAACGAGCAAAACAAGACACACTTACTGGATGGCTTTGGAAGAAAGTAGTTGTCAAAAGAGCACTATCCTGTTCCATGTATCTTCCTGTGCCAAGTGACACGGCTGACTGCTTTATTGACAACAAATATTCACTTGTAGTAACGTTGCAAAACCAATATAGCCAATGAAGAGAAAAAGGAGTATCATTCAGTTTTCATTATCAGCAATCAAATTATATCTAAAGTCTTAACGTAAAATTAATTTTGCCAAAATGTGAAAGACAGAAATACTCTAACACTTTGATAGTTTTGGGGATGGTAGAATTTTGGGGATGGGAAACTTTGATGGAGTTTTGGGATGACGTGTGTGTGTATATATATAAATATTTAAAATATACATGTTAAATATTTAAAGGCAAGTTTTTTCTTTATAGGAAAGTTATAGGGCTAATAAACTGTAAACAAGTCTAAGGTCAATTATTTCCTTTGGTCTATTTTGTGAGCAGGCTGATATTGTGAAGGTAAAATGACAGTGGGAGAATTCTCTCCTGGGTGTCAGTTTTTCCCTGTGACCTTTGGCAACTTGAAAATCCCTCTGTCTGCCCAGGCAAGTGGCAGAATTCTTGGGTTATTTAATATTTTCTGCCTTATAAATATTTAAACTTCTTTCACTATTTATAGAAGTACCCCTTTATAACAGTGTCCAATAAAAGTGAAGAGTGTGGGCTCTGGACTCAGCGTTGTTAGTTATGACTTTGTGCAAGTTACTTAACCTCTGTGAGTCTGAATTTCCTCATCCATAAAGTGGGTACAATAATGTACCACCTCATAGGGATTAAATGAGAAAATACACAGAATCATATGGTGCAGAGACAGGATGAGAGTAAACACTCGACAAATGTTACCTATTATTGTTACTAACATCAGAAAAAATGAACAGGGGAAGTGGCTGTGTGTCTAGTAGCAGTTACGGTATAAGGCACACAAATTTATCTATGCCACATCTGATTTCATGAACCATATTATTAAATAAAAAGCTTCTATTGTGCTTACAAAAAAAGAAAAAAAACCTAAAGGATAGAAGATTCCAAAAAGAACTGAAATAGATTCCCAAATAGAGCTGAAATGAGTTGGACAAAATTACAATACTAACCCATTGACTATAAAAATTATTTTCAGCTTCAGAAGGAAATAAAAGTTAATGCAATGAATGGAAATGAAATAAAATAACTGTGAAAGTGATGATTAACTGATGAATAGATGATTAGAAAACTATTTAAAATGAAATATGACCTAAATCAAAGCTTTTGGCTAATATTTGAGTGCTTAAGAAATGTTAGGTGTCTTAAAAAAGAACTTCTAGCCTTATACTGAAACCCCAAGGCAAGCAAACAGACAAAAAATAACTCAAGCAAATCAACAAAAAATAAGCAAATCAGGAGATACTCAACTATATACAGTGAGTGAGTTAAAATCTCTTATTATTTTCCTGTTCATCTTCATTAATGTAACCTCCCAAAGTAACACAATCCACTGCAGCCAACAGAATAGGTGAGCCCAGACCGGAGGAAGTGGCATATCCAGAAATGCTAGCAATAAAAGGAAGGCATTCATTTTACTATCATAAGCATTGCAGACCAGGGGTTAACAATTCCATAACCCCTGACCGATGTATCTTTCATCTGATGAAAAAGTTCCACAAATTTAACAGATAAAAGATAAATCAGAGCTCTTGAAAAAACCATTAAGTATTAAATGTTAATTTCCTTAGTGAAATCTTCACTCTATCACCTTATTATATATGAATCATGGCATTAAAGTGAGAAAGCACTGCTCAGAGACATTGAGGGCTCAGCTTTATGTCTTCCAGTCTAGGTCAGGTTCTTAAACTTCTAGTAAAAGGTAACAATTTCTAAAAGCCTACTTCTAGAAAGTCTAAAAATGGGAAGAAGGGACTTTGGGGAGGGCAGGTGGATATTTGAACAAATGAAAAATGAAGACATATTTCACAGGGATCTCATTGACTTTAGAAATACTTTGAACAACAGCCATGGCCACTGGGGTGCTGTAATGACATGCCCCATTATAAAATGTAACACTAAGTAAACGTAGGAGTGGAAATTTAGCAATTGAACATTTAATGGCTGCAATTATGGCAAAAGAATAATGAACCTATTAGATAGGAGAACTGGCAGTTACTCCACAGCTTATTGGAATACAGCTGTGAAAAGGTAATACAGCAGCATACTTAAGAATGGTTATTAAAAAGGGGTAATGCATTCTGTTTACACTGACAGAAGTAATTTTTCTTCTGAAATGAAATGGTGCTTTTTGGCTATCAGACATATGAACTCAGACATGATGAATCTTACTATTTAAAGGTAATACATTTTCAGATATGCTTCTCTAGCTATAAATGATGCCTCCACGAAGACCATAGGGTGAGAATTTTTTTGGTGGAAGAAATAAAGATGGACTTATGAACACTAAATAAATCACCTGGAGAAAAGTGGGCTAAATTTTAAATGATCCAAATAGCTGCAATAAATGAAATAGCTACGGTTCAAAGATGAAGGTTGTCAAGAAAAGGTGTTCAGAACAATTACGTGATCTATGAAATCATCATTTTGGTGTCCGGGAGTAATGGATACGTCCCATTAAATTTTCAAACGTATACACTTCTAAGTACAATTTGTATGGCCTTCTCCATTTTCAGATATATCCTTTCAAATGTAGTTATCAGGACCCTGGGAGTCAGCCAAACACCAGACTGGCTGAAAACAATAATCTAGACAAAGGGTCTGGCACTGGAGAACAGTTGAAGGGTAAGAAAAAGTGCCCCACCTAAGTGGATTTGACAGAATGGAGAGATGGCTTTGCTCCTCCAGGCCTCGGCACCTGCCTGAAGATTGGTTTTTGGGGGGGGAATGATGTATTGTTGCCACAAGGTGTCATTTCTGGTCATTTTTAAGGTAGGTTGGAGAAATATAAAATACTCTAAACTACATAGAATGCTGGAAATTCAGAGATCTTTGGAGAAGTCCTTCCTCTGGTCAATCCCTCTGCCCCTGGCAGGACCATATTCAAGCCATCCAGAATAGAGGGAGAAATTCCTCCATTTTGATTCTCTCGCCAAAGAAGACTCGGTGTTAATGATAAAGAGAATAATCATGTGCCTCCTTCTTTGTGGGAAAAGTCTACCCAAAGCTCAAGCTCAGATTCCTTTTTCTATCACTGTCCTGCAATTTTAGAAGACATGAATAAAGCATGGTAACCAGGACTTGAACCTCAGTTTGCCCGGAAAAGCCTGGTAAGATGGGTACAGATGCCCTATCCACGCCAGTCTGCGTTTTGCAGCAATCCACTCACCTGCTCAGAGATTTAAGATAACTGTTCTCAGTATCCCCTAGATATCAAGCTTATGTAGGATGACACTATTTTTAATGGTGCTTTCTGTCTTGTCTGGGACCATTCTGATGAATGACACGTGTGTGAAAAGCAAAGTGAATTATCTTTTTTTTTTTACCTGGAAGGAAGTTGCTTAGGGCAGAGAGTATATATAAAACTATAAAGCAAGATATTTTTTATAGTTTTAGGGTCACAAACCTGTTTTAAGGATCTAATATAACCTGCAGACGTTTATCCTAGAAAAAAATGCACATACATATTGGTTTTGCATGAAATTTCAGGGCTAGAAACCTAGTAGGAAGTCTGCAGTCCAAGATTGAGGCTTATGTAAAAAGAGGCCAGTATCAACTTCTGTAGCTCTTCATCCAGATAAAATGTATACAACTGTCAGTTCTCAAATATTTGATTTAATAAAGCCAATTATAGTGGTGAAATTAAATTCATATAATTAAAAAAATGATCATAGCTAATAGTTTCCTAGTCTTCCTGACAAGTCAGATTCTAACTGGTTTAGATTTCACCCTCTTTCTTCCCATTTTACTCTGGAAGAGGGAACAATGGAGAAAAAATTTCCAGAGAGTAGCAAAAAAGAGAGAGGATTTTATGCGATCAGCTCCTGAGTAATAAATGTTATTATTAGTTTTGAGGACAGGAAGAGATGAGAGATTAGATAATAATTTTGTTCATGTTTTTTTCTTCTAACTCTGGCCTTCCCTCTGAACCAACCTTTTCTCTATCCAAGTTCAGGATGATAGGAAGTCATGAAAACTCCTTATTCCAGTGGGGCTGATACAGTTTGGTTATCTGTCCCCGCAGAAATCTCACAGTTAATTGTAATTTCCAATGCTGAAGGTGGGGCCTGGTAGGAAGTGTTTGGGTCATGGGGGTGGATTCCTCATGGCTTGGAGCTGTCTTTACAATAGTGAGTTGCTGTGAGATCTGGTTGTTTAAAAGTGTGTGGTATCTCCTCCCACTTCTCTTGCTCCTGCTTTCATTGTGTGATGTGCCAGCTCCCCCTTTGCCTTCTGCCACGGATGTAAGATTCCTGACGCCTCATCAGAAGCCAAGCAGACACCTGGAGCCATGCTTCTCGTACAACAGGCAGAACCGTGAGACAATGAAACCTCTTTTCTTTATAAATTACCTAGACTCAGGTATTTCTTTATAGCAATGTAAGAATGGCCTAAAACAGGGGCCAGTAACAATGGGTAGAAAGCCCAGGCCCTTCATGGAGTTTTCACAGTGCCTCTGGTGTCTCATCTGACCTGCCTTCCTGCTACCATACTCCTTGACCCTTCATTCAAGTTTTGTCTTGAACTTTGGGTGTGGTCTTAAAAACAAAGTATTGTGGACGTCTTCTACTTTCTGACCTCGTTTGCTCTTAGATTGTGTTCTCTTGAAATAGTTGTTCATGCTTCCTTGAGCAAACCCTCCTTTTAGTTTGCCGTTGTGCATCTAATGTCCCCTACTCTGCCCAGCCCTACGATGACTCTGAGACCCAAATAGAGGGCCTGAGGGTGGTCCTTATTTTGTGCTTCCAGAAACTCCTACATTCTGCAATCCCTGGGGTTCAGCAATGGAAGAAAGGCAAAGACAGAAGCAAGGGAGAGAAAGGTACTTGGTCAGCGTGTGCGCAGAAGTAGTCAGATTTAAACTTCCGGCTTCTCCCATCCAATGACACAGACAGTTTAGAAAGAGGTTAGAAACGCAGGTTAGAAAGAAGGCATCCGTCCTGCACTTTCAGATATGTGCACTGCTTCAGATCACGGGGTCTATTGTGTGTGAAATAATTCTTTTAAAGTATCATAATTACCTTATGAATAGTACAATTATATTGCTTTGTGTGTGTATTAAAATTGTCAATTCATTAAATGAAAACATTTAATATATGTATCCTGAGTTGTCATCTTTTTATTTTTGTATACCTAAAGCCTCAGGAAAACAAGAAAAAAAAATAGAAAAAGGAAATATCCCAGACCTCTGTCTCTGTTTGAAATACCCTGGACTTCTATCTATTTCTGACAAGCCTTGCAGGAAAAAAAGGGGGAGGAATATGTAGGGGGGAAAGATAAGGGGAGTGGAAAGGAGGAAAAACATAAAAGGACAGGCCGTTCAGTTTAGGTGCTGAAGAAGAGATGTCGTCTCTTTCCCTGCGATCCCTTTGCTGTCTCCTCCATCTCCCCCCTCAAAAACAGAAATGCTCCTTTTTTTTTTTTGTCTCTATCAGCTGACTGTGGACTACTGAAGAATATATGCAAATTAAAATATGTCGAGGAACATGGTGTGGCTCCCATGGGAATACCCAAAGAGTTTTACTGGATACTAAGATAAAAAGTGCTTAAATTCCCTGATTATGTCATCTCACATAGTAAAGTCTTGATACACATTCATCATTTTGAATACAAGTCAGCCAGTTTTGAGAAAGTAGTGCATTTTCAAGTCCCTCTCCAAATACCTGGAGCAAATCAGTGCAAATAGCTCTAGCTCTAGGTGTCTTTGTGGTTCATTTGGGTAGTGTACTGGCTTCTGTTCACTCGTGACTCATCTGGTCAACCTGGTGCACTGCATGTACAATAGAAATGTTTGACTAGTCAAGAAACCTGAGTTGTTAGTCCCAACTCTGTCTTGAACTAGCTGTGTGATCAATCTTAAATGAGTCACTTAACTCTCCCAAGCTCTGTTTCTTCCTCTGAAAACAAAGGCATTGAATTATGGTGGTTTGAAAGATGTTTCCTAGATCTAAATGTTTATAGTTCTGTGATTTTAAATTATTGTCCAATATGATGCTGTTTACACCATATGATGCAAACCTCAGTGGTACATATTTTGTTATCTAAGTACACGGGATCAACGTTTCTAAGGTGAATTAAGGGTACAACTGCAGATTTCTTGTTTTTCTGAATACATCAACAGCTTATTTTCACTTGGCCTGTCAGTGTGGAGTAATGGGAACTTGGTCTTAGCAACAATTGAAGTTCTGCTTGTGATTATTAAGAAATATATGCAAATTTCTCAACAGAAATCAGTCCTTTCCTAGGTTGCCATGATGAGATTTTTAAAAGTCTGAAGCCAGCCCTAGCCTACCTCTGGAGATTATGATGACATGTCTAGATAGATCTTATCATATCACAGTGGGAGTTGGTTGAAAGAACCAACCAGCTGTACTTTCTTGCACTAGAACTTTCAGCCATGCAGTAATGGAACAAGCTGTTTTCTTTAGGAAGTCTATTTTGTTGATTACAAAATACAGAAATAAAACTAAAGTCTAGCAAACAAGGTGCTCAGAAAGGTGACTAATAAGAAAGGGAAAATTATGCTGCAGCAACATATCTTTATAAATATGTGCTACTTTTAGCTAACATCTGAGGCAAATATTTTGAATTTTGAATTGGCTTATAAATGCAGCTATCAATAGAGTAATATTAGCATAATTCTTAGAAAATGCATATAATTTTTAAAGGATAAACATGGCTTTTTATGAAAAGAGGCTTTGTTGATTATCAACAGAGAAATTTTAAAGAAATAGTAAGAGGAAACAGTTCAAAAGGGACTCTTCAAGCCTATGCTGCTCTAGGTAAACTGTGTATTACAAAAAAGGGAAGCAGAGTATTCAGTATTTTCTCTGCTAGCATTCAATGTTTGTGGTGAGGAAAGTAGCTGCTTGTATTCAATGTATCCTTCTCTTGGCTTCCTTCATCTTTAGCAGACTTGGGAAAAAAAAGGTTTCTTTTACAAATATAATACAAAAATTCTTACATTAGGGAATAGCTACAGCCTTTCAAATCTAAGAAATTGAGCAAGACATTTATTTTTTCTCATTTGCTCTCTTTGTAACATATCACTACATATATCACTGCTAGTGTGTTAATAATATTTAATGATAGTTATATTAGCAATATTAATAAAGTATTTTATTTCTCTTTTGCAGTTATGTCAATTCCCTTGTGATAAAAAGAAATCATTAGTAATTCCACATTGACTCACAAAAATTTTCCAATTATTTCAGGGCTGAATTTTCAAGCTTCCACAGAGACCTAGTAAATAAATAAGGCCTTTGCATGTGACAGTTTAAACCACTCTATTTCAACTTCCATGTACAGCAATTTTGTAAGCAGCCATAGGAAAGGATTAGCAGGCTCCTGAGATGTTTAAAGAAACTGGAGTTTGCACTTTGATTTGCCAATTTCAATTAAAGCCTTCTTTAGCAGTGTACACGTAGGGCTGAGACTGCACTGTTTTTCTTAGTTTTTTCCTAGTATTTTAATAAATCTTGTTCATCTTTTACTGTTCCTTCGTCTTAGTATATCACCCAGTCTTTTGTATTAATCAGGACACTGCTACATGAAATAAAGCCCAGTCTCCTTGGATTAATGGAATCAATTCCTTGTGCGTGACTCAGTTCGATGTGGGTCATGAGGCAATCCTGCCTGACTCTTATCTAAGCTGTGACTTGGGGGGCAAGACTAGTTCCATCTTGCAACTTGGAAGTCTTAGACTCCTTTGCTTCCAGCCTCTTGGCTAGAAGAGAGAAAGAGTGTGTGCAGAGAAGGCACATTCACTCTCATTTGCGTCAGATTAGAAAAGATGTAGACTTTCTTTAATTATCCACTGGCAGGAATTTGCCACATGACCCCACCTTGATGTTTGAGGACAAGAAATACAGTAAGAATCATGAGTATTTTATGAGTAAGAACAAGCTCAGTCATATTTAAGAAAAAATAGAATTCTTTTTATTGAGAAAGGGAGAAAAGCAAAATTCAATCCACAGCTAAACAAAACAAAGAAATCATCTTTTCTCCCAAGAGCGTGGTGGGCTTTTTAGATTAATGAATTCTGGACTCAATATGATCAATAATTCTGACATCACTAATGCTAATGAAATATTTGTGTTCTCAGTATTTCCACTTTGGAAAGCACTTTCGCAATACTGTATCCTCAGAATCTTACAATTTTGACACATAATTGTTGCTCATTAAATATTTGTTGAATCAATGAATGCATGCCGATTCAATTCAAGCCTCTAATGCCTTATATTCCATTACTGGTTGGTTGATGGGGCCAATGGTAACAATACAACTTTGGTCACAGACTATACCACAGCTCATAAAGATTTTGGGGGAACAAATGAGCAGAGTTGCCCTCTTCCTCCTTTGGCACTGCCCAGCCATTTGGTGTATATGGAATTAGCTGGGTCTGTTCTCTAGGGAGAAAACAAAAAGACACTCAATTGTAGCCTGATTCTCTATCTCTCTCGTTTTTCCCTTTTCTTAAATTGCTTTACTGATATTGGTTAGGACAAATTCTAATGGCTGTTACAGGTAAACCCCAACATCTCTGAAATATCTTATATCTTTGAAGTTTATTTATTACTCGTGGCGTCCTCCAGTATTGGTGATCTGGTCAGGTAGGTTCTTTTGCAAGTTATGTTACAGTGACTAAGGCTCCTTCCACTCCATTACCTTCAACTTGGCTCTCAGGTTCCACTGTAGGGTCATTTCCTTTTGAGTTAACTGGATGGAGAGTGTATCATGGAAGATTTTACCTGGGAAAATTTTAGGGTAGTTTTGTATGTGTGTGTTTTTTTTAATAGGCCTAAACATTGTGGCATCATTTCTACCTGTATTCCACTGGCCAAAATTTAGTCATACAGCCATATCCAGGTACAGGGCAATTGGAGAGTGTTTTCTAGCTATCATTCTGAGAAAAGTGAAACAGTCTCTGTCACAATAGTAAATATCGATTAAATAGACATGGTATTCAAAAGTTAGGTATTCATTCACAAAAACTATAAGGTATTTGTTACAAACTTACAATTTTTACTCACACTATACACAGACATTTTCTCTATAAGCGATTCGCTTTTTTTTTCCACAAGCTGCCATTCATTGGGTAACAGAAAAAGAAAAGAAACTAAATTTTAGTTTAACTGAGTGATGCAATACCATAGAAGCCTTCTTATTTAATGTGCTCATTATTAATATTTGGTCGGTTACTTGAAAAAGTTTAGTGAGTCTGGAAATCATAGAAACAGACTTTTAAGTATATTGGGGATTTTAACTTAAAACAGACACATGCACATTGTTTTGCCTACTTTTTAATATAAATTCAAAGACTTTCATTTGCATATGGATGTATTGATTAAAGCAGGGGTCCCACACCCCTGGGCCGCTGACCATATGGTCTGTGGCCTGTTAGGAACCTGGCGGCAGAGCAGCAAGGGAGTGGTGGGTGAGAATGCCTGAGCACCTCCAGTAAGGTAGCCTGGGCATTAGATTCTCATAAAAGAGAGAACACGATTGTGAACTGCGCATGCGAGGGATCTGGGTTACACGCTTTTTATGAGAATTTAATGCCTGATGATGTGAGGTGGAACAGTTTCATCCTAAAACTCCCCATCTCCCGCACCGTTCCATGGAAAACTTGTCTTCCGTGAAACCAGTTCCTAATGCCAAAAAGGTTAGGGACTGCTGGATTAAATTACAGCCTTTCATTCCTGCATAAAGTACATGAACTATGTGCTCTCTACAATTTTACCTTTTGCTTTTCTTAAAGAAGCAAATTTCCAACTCCCTCTATCTTTTAAAGTTGTCTCTTCCACACCCAATTTGATAGTCATTTTGTACAACCCAATGGTTTTAATGCATTCACACAATTGTGCAACTATCACAATATAATTTTAAAATATTTTCATAATTCCCAATAGAAACGCTGTACCTATTAGCAATCACTTCCCATTTCTCCCTTCCCCAGCTCCTACTAGTCTATGGTCTACTTTTTCTCGGGATTTGCTTATCTTTTAATCACGTCTCTAATCTTGAATGTTTATGTTGTTTCTACAGTTTTTATAATTATCTACAAGGCCCTAGAAACATCTAACACATAAATTGTTAACATTTTGTCTGGTTATATTCTTTTTTTCTTGTTTTGACTTTTTCCACTTTTTTTAAAAAAATATATGTATACATATATATTTTATTGCACTTTAGGTTCTGGGGTACATGTGCAGAACATGCAGGATTGTTGCATAGGTACACACATGGCAATGTGGTTTGTTGCCTCCATCCCCATCACCTATATCTGGCATTTTTTCCCATGTTATCCCTCCCCAACTCCCTACCCCAAACAGTCCCTCCCCTAGTCACCCCCCAACAGACCCCAGTGTGTGATGCTCCCCTCCCTGCGTCCATGTGTTCTCATTGTTCAACACCCACCTAAAAGTGAGAATATGTGGTGTTTGATTTTCTGTTCTTGTGTCAGTTTGCTGAGAATGATGGTTTCCAGACATCCATGTCCCTACAAAGGACACGAACTCATGGTTTTTTATGGCTGCATAGTATTCCATGGTGTATATGTGCAACATTTTCCTTGTCCAGTCTATCATCGATGGGCATTTGAGTTGGTTCCAGGTCTTTGCTATTGTAAGCAGTGCTGCAATGAACATTCGTATGCATATGTCCTTATAATAGAATGATTTATAATTCTTTGGATATATACCCAGTAACAGAATTGCTGGGTCAAATGGAATTTCTATTTCTAGGTCCTTGAGGAATTGTCACACTGTCTTCCACAATGGTTGAACTAATTTACATTTCCACCAACAGTGTAAAAGTGTTCCTATTTCTCCACGTCCTCTCCAGCATCTGTTGTCTCCAGATTTTTTAATGATCACCATTCTAACTGGTGTGAGATGGTATCTCAATGTGGTTTGCATTTGCATTTCTCTAATGAGCAGTGATGATGAGCATTTTTTCATATGTTTGTTGGCCTCATTTATGTCTTCTTTTGAAAAGTGTCTGTTCCTATCCTTCACCCACTTTTGAATGGGTTTGTTTGTTTGTTTCTTGTAAATCTGTTTTAGTTCTTTGTAGATTCTGGATATTAGCCCTTTGTCAGATTGGTAGATTGCAATAATTTTTTCCCATTCTGTTGATTGCTGGTTCACTCTAATGACTGTTTCTTTTGCTGTGCAGAAGCTCTGGAGTTTAATTAGATCTCATTTGTCTATTTTGGCTTTTGTTGCCAATGCTTTTGGCGTTTTAGTCATGAAGTCCTTGCTTATGCCTATGTCCTGAATGGTTTTGCCTAGGTTTTTTTCTAGGGTTTTTATGGTGTTAGGTCTTAGGTTTAAGTCTTTAATCTATCTGGAGTTAATTTTAGTGTAAGGTGTCAGGAAGAGGTCCAGTTTCTGCTTTCTGCACATGGCTAGCCAGTTTTCCCAATATCATTTATTAAACAGGGAATCTTTCCCCATTGCTTGTTTTTGTCAGGTTTGTCAAAGATCAGATGGTTGTAGTTGTGTGGCGTTGTCTCTGAGGCCTCTGTTCTGTTCCATTGGTCTATATCTCTGTTTTGGTACCAGTACCATACTGTTTTGATTACTGTAGCCTTGTAATATAGTTTGAAGACAGGGAGCCTGATGCCTCCAGTTTTGTTCTTTTTTGTTTAGAATTGACTTGGCTATGTGGGCTCTCTTTTGGTTCCGTATGAAGTTTAAGGTGGCTTTTTCCAGTTCTGTGAAGAGGGTCATTGGTAGCTTGATGGGGATAGTGCTGAATCTATAAATTACTTTGGGCAGTATGGCCATTTTCACAATATTGATTCTTCCTAACCATGAGCATGGAATGTTTTTCCATCTGTTTGTGTCCTCTCTTATTTCCTTGAGCAGTGGTTCATAGTTCTCCTTGAAGAGGTCCTTTACA
>CAUYLG010055307.1:0-42559 GCA_963573385.1 Cacajao melanocephalus | reverse complement strand
TTAAACATAATTTTTAAATGCTAAAGCTAATTTTCTTTTAAAATGTTTACATTTTAAAATATTTGGTTTCAAATATTTAACTGTTAAAAACACTACATCTCCAGATTTTTTAATGATCGCCATTCTAACTGGCGTGAGATGGTACCTCAATGTAGTTTTGATCTGCATTTCTCTAATGACCAGTGATGATGGGCATTTTTTCGTATGTTTGTTGGCCTCATATATGTCTTCTTTTGTAAAGTGTCTGTTTATATCCTTTGCCCACTTTTAAATGGGCTTGTTTGTTTTTTTCTTGTAAATCTGTTTTAGTTATTTGTAGATTCTGGATATTAGCCCTTTGTCAGATGGGTAAATTGTAAAAATTTTGGAATACTATGCAACCATAAAAAACAATGAGTCCGTGTCCTTTGTAGGGACATGGATGAACCTGGAAACCATCATTCTCAGCAAACTGACACAAGAACAGAAAATCAAACACCACATGTTTTCACCCATAGGCGAGTGTTGAACAATGAGAACACATGGACACAGGGAGGGGAGCATCACACACTGGGGTCTGTGGGGAGGAACTAGGGCAGGGACAGCATGGGGTGGGGAGTTGGGGAGGGATAACGGGGAGAAATGCCAGATATAGGTGATGGGGAGGAAGGCAGCAAAACACATTGCCATCTATGTACCTATGCAAAAATCTTGCATGTTCTTCACATGTACTCCAAAACCTAAAATACAATAAAATATATATTTTAAAAATAAAAAGCACTGTCAACCCAGTGCATAAAATGACACAATAATTTATCATGTTAAACTCATTTAATTTCAATATTGAAAAATCGTTTAGAAATCAACTTGTCTAATTCCCTCACTTTATAGATAAGGAAATGTAAAAACACTTGGCTGGGCACAATGGCTCATGCCTGTAATCACAGCACTTTGGGAGGCCACAGCAGGCCTGGCCAACACGGCAAAACCCCTTCTCTACTAAAAGTATAAAACTTAGCTGGACATGGTGGCAGGCACTGTAATCCCAGCTACTCGGGAGGCTGAGGCAGGAGACTCACTTGAGCCCAGGAGGTGGAGGTTGCATTGAGCTCAGATTGTGCCACTGCACTCCAATCTGGGCAAGAGAGCCAGGCCTTGTCTCAGAAAAAAAAAAAAATCAATTTTTCACTTTTTGCTGTAGGTCACAAAAAAAGTTATATAACTAAAATAACAATATCCTACTTTAAAAATCTCATCAGACTATATTTTTCTGTAAACAAGATTCATAATTTCAAGAGCTTATGAAAGATAAACTTCAGTTAGTTACATGATTTTGCTCAATGAAGCAGTAACAGAATGTTAATTTTCAGGTTGTTTACTTGAACTTCTCACCTCTTAACTGGATTCACAATTTTCTGTTGTTGTTTTTAAAGACAAAGTAGTGCTCTGTCACACAGGCTGGAGTGTAATTGCCCAATCTCCCCACTCACTGAAACCTCTGATTCTTGGGTTCAAGCAATTCTCTTGCCTCGGCCTCTCAAGCAGCTGGGATTACAGACATGGGCCACCACGTCCAACTAATTTTTGTATTTTTAGTAGAGACAGGGTTTCGTCATGTTGCCCAGGCTGGTCTTGAACTTCTGAGCTCAGGCAATCCACCTGCCTCATCCTCCCAAAGTGCTGGGATTACAGGTGTGAGCCACCTCACCTGGCCTGGATCCACAATTTTAATATAATGCTCTCCTTTTACACAGTCGCTAAAAGCTTTACCATTTCAGGCTGAACTTAACATGGCAAAAACTCTATCCAAGGTAAATAATGAATAAAGCATGAAATAATAACATTTTCAGTAATACCATTAAAAAGTCTAGAAATTCAACTTTAATCAACAGAGCCAGTTATTCATCTGCCTGGCCAATTTCTTAGAATTGAAGGAATAGCTTTCTCCATAAATGAAAAACAATCTAAAAAACAGAAGGCTCTTAAGTTTTAATTGGGAGCACGTGTTTCTTCCCCTATTAACAAGCAGTAGGAAGAATATTTATTTCCTGATTACGCCTTTCCTTTACCTCATAGCAATCCAAGTCTAATCCCTGGTTTTCTTTGCCACGTCCAAACCTTCGTAACTCAGAAGTGAAAAATGAAGCAGACTCTGAAAGTTTTAAAGTACATCATCATGAGCCGGTTTTAATTCTAAAACTCAATTTAAAAGAGCTGCTTCCTAAGGCTATATCTAAAATGAGAATTCAAATACCTGCCTTAACTCCCTCACAGGATTGTTTTGAAAAATATGAAGTATTACATGCAAAAGTGAGTTTCTCATAGTACTAACATCTAGAGAATAGAAGTTTGGAAGTAATCCCAGAGGCTACTGCAACAGTCTCAATACAGAAACATCCCTCAGACCTGTTAAATAGTTGTCCAATTTCCACGTGAACAGGAAGAGGGCAGCCTCCTCTAATTGCCTGTTTGAATATTAGACGAGATCTCTTGGGATGAACACACTAGCCCTGGTTAAGCAAAATATCTACTCTGTATCTATAGAAATGAACTGAGCCATTTTTCAGTCTTCGCCAACCCCAAAATTCTCTAATGTTTTGCCTTTTGAAAGATCACATTTCCTTTTTCCAAATAAAGAATAGCCATAATCAGATCTGTTCTGAAAGTTATTATTTTATCACTCACTGAGCATTTACCATGTGTTAGCATCTGTATATACATAATGTGGGGCCTGTATCATTAATGACAAGAAGACTATTAGTTTGCTATTTATAGGTAATTTGTCCTTCCGCTGGTTGCTTTCAAAATTTATTTCCTTACTATTCTGCAGATTTCCAATGGCATGACCTTAGGGGTAGATATACTTTTATTAATCTGCTTTGGACTCAAAGTGCTTCTGCAATCTGAGGAATCACATTTTTCATCAACTCTAAGAAATTATTGGCTATTTCTTTGAATGTTGCTGCTCTTCCAGTCTTCCCTCTGGAACGCCTACAAGGCTCATATTGGGCTTCACTCTGTCTTCTCTCTCGCAACCTCCCTCATAATTTCCACTTATTTATGTTACTATACTCTGGTAATTTCACATATTCTTTTTTACCTGGGTCCAATCTCACACTTTGAGTTTGCTTGTTGAGACAGTCTCACTATGTTGCCCAGACTGGGAGAAACTCCTGGGCTCATGACCTTCCCATCTTGGACTCCCAAAGTGCTATGATTATAAGCATGAACCACTGCACCTGGCCAGTTTTTTTTTTTTTTTTTTTAATGACCGTTTTCTCTTATTTATTTAAGATGGACTCTTGCTCTGTCACCCAGGCTGGAAGTGCAATGGTGGAATCTCAGCTCACTGCAACCTCCGCCTTCAAGGTTCAAGTGATTCTCGTGCCTCAGCCTCCCAAGGAGCTAGGATTACAAGCACACGCCACCATGCCCAGCTAATTTTTTGTATTTTTAGTAGAGACGAGGTTTTGCCATGTTGGCCAGGCTGGTCTTGAACTCCTGACCTCTGGTGATCCACCTGCCTTGGCCTCCCAAAGAGCTGGGATTATAGGTGTGAGCCACCATGAATGGCCCTGTTTTCTCATTTCTACATATTCTAATTGATTCTTATCAACCATGCCTCAGCCTTTTTCATAATGTCCTGCTCCTTGTGGCTTTTATTCTTTTATCTTTCAAATTATTTTTAAAATATACTTTAAAATCTCATTTGTTCTTTTAATTCAATTACATAGATTGCTAATTTTCCATTCTGTCTTCTGATTTTCCCTCAATGGCACACATACTTTTTTTTTTTGGCCAAGAATTTTTTGCTTAACACAGAAAGCCAGTATGTATTTACACTGATAAAGCAATTGCAGACTTACACATATACTGAAAAAGACATGACATATTGGAATATTTTCTGATGTCCTAAAACCATAATTAAGTCATTTTTCATGTCTTTATTGTAACACAATAAATGTATGTATTTTTAGGGTACATGGGCTAATTTAATATATTCATATAGTTCAAGATCAAATCCATGTAATTGGGATATCCATTACCTTAACTCTTCTGTCTTGGGGTAAATTTCCATCTCTAAACCACTCCCCTTGAACATCTGAATTACTCTATCTATTTTGAAATATACAATAGACACACTCTTTATTGTGTCCTCAATTTCAGTGGGAATTGTCTATGGACATGCTGTGAGTCACAACTAGTCTTAAGTTTTACTAGACTACAGCGTCTGCCAAGTACTCCAGATATGGTACATTCGGTTTTTAGCACTACTTTAAGAGCCCTAGCTTTGTGTAGGAATCTCTTTCCATTTATACATTAAAATATTAGTCCATACAACTTATATCTGGTTTTAATATCCTTGTATCATTTTTCATTAAAAAGGTTTTAACACACATTTTTCTTATTCTGGCACCAAGGATATTTTCCCTTCCTATACTCTTAAAATTCTTCTTCTCAACTAAACATACCTTCAAGTTATTTAAAATTTATGAAGTTCATGCAATCTGCAGGCACATTTAACATATGGTACCCAGAATAGAACAAAATTTTCCAAAAACTGCTGCCTGGTCCAATTTGAAAACTGAACTTCTATTTTATATATATATATATATATATAAAATTATATATATATAATTTTATATATATATATAATTTTATATATATAATTATATATATATATAATTGTTCTCACTGCCACATTATACTGTTGACTCACATTACGCTCTATTCACTTAAAATTCATAGATGTTTGATAAAAAGAACTACTTCTAAAATAATTTTTTAAATTGAAAAATGAGACTTCATATTTATCCTACATCAATTTTTTTTTTTTTTTTTTACATTTTCACATGAAACTGAGTCAATACTACTCAGAAAGTGAGAACCTTTAAAACACACACCTGGCTTTCTAGGAAGAAAGAAATACGCTTATTTCTATGTGTAATGCACCCGACTGTTTCTGCCTACACAGTACTCCATTCTTATAACAGAACGCTTCTACTTATAAGAAGTTTATTCCACATAATTCAGATGAGGATTACCCTACCCAGCCACAGTGGGAAGTTCCCAATCCCATACCCCAGCCAAGGGGATTGGTTCAGAGACAGAAATTTACCCCAAGAGAGAAGAGTTAGAGCCATTCCGAATACTTTTGCTGAAATTTTCCAATTAAAAAAAAAAAAAGAAAAAAAGACTCTCCCTCCCCTTCTGAGGCTGCAAATACTAAATATCACATAAGCTTAAAGATGCTGCCCCTACACAGAAAGACAATGTGCCTGAGAATGAAATTAACAGAAAAAAGGAGAGCCCAAAAGACTAGGATAGAAAGACCATGTTATCATAACATAATTTAAGTCATTAGATATAACTGTGAAACCTTGAAATTCTTAGTTACAAAAACCAATATTCAGGTATTTTTCTCAAACCGGTTTGAGTCACATTTCTGTCTTGCAAGCAAGAAACCTAACACAATGTAAAATACACTTAACTGCTCTTTATAGAAAATTATCAGAGCATTCTCCTATTATACAAAAAAACTCACCATCTCTTTTGTATCACTCACATCAAATTCTGTAAAAGTAGCTGCTACTTTGAAAAAACAGGAGGTTTAGTTTGTCATGATTATAACACTAGATGCTTGTCTAAATAGACACACGATGAACCCTGAACCACATCTGCAAAAACAGACTAAAAATTACCCATTATGTTTACAACATAATTTTATAGCAGCTAACCAAGTCTATAAATTGACCCTAAAAAAGTTTTGTCTTTTTCTGCAACCCACATGGTTCCAAACAATATGATCTTCTCTTTTTTTCTTAACTACCTTCTCTCCCCTTCCCCAAATTCTGGCCCCAATTCTGGGAATATTCCTAAACTCATCCTAAATTCAGAAAACAAAAGTGAATATATAATGATATTTAATATTACATCATCATATATAATTCTTTAAAAACCCTTCTAAAAAATAAAAACAGCTTAAGTGTTCACCAAGAAGAGAATGGTCAAGTAAAGCATATTCACAAAATGGACCATTTACAAACACTTTTAAAAGTGAAGTTTACAAAAGACTACGTAACATAAAAATGATTTATGTTAGAGGATGAAATTTCAGAAAAAAATACGAAATTACAGACACATAATTACAATAATTCAAAAGATACTTGAATAAAAGCTTGAAGGAAATATGTAAATGCAAAATGCAATTCTGCTTTAGTGATGGCCTTGGATTATTGATTTTTCTTCTATCTTTGACCATTTTCCAACTTTTCTTAAAGGACTATGTATTAGTTTTCTATTTAAAAGATTATAAGATGAAAGCAAAGGGAAAAGTTGTCCAAATAGAACCCAGAAGTAGTCTTTCTTGAAATTTTCAAGTCTCCTGTGTATCAGGAGACTTAAAAGACCTGCTTAAAGACCTGGGTCATCGTGGGCTCCAGAGAGCATGCAGGGATGAGCAGGTCCCTCATCGTGAGCTCCAGCTCAGCGTCGGGGGATGAGCCACAGTGGTGGCTCGGCTCTGCTAGGGGTGCAGCACTGGCAGCAGACTTGGGCAGGGGCAGCTTGGCAGAGCAGCTGGGTGTGCTGGTGAAGAAGGACAAGGTGCTGGTCTTCCTCAAGAGGAAACCGGAGCAGCCCCATTGTGGCTTCAGCAACACGGTGGTGCATATCCTGTGACCGCACAGCATCTGTGACTACAAGGCCTACAAAATGCTGGATGACCTTGAGCTCCAACATGGCGTTAAAGACTATTCCAACTGGCCCACCATCCCTCAAGCAAACCTCAATGGGGAGTCTATGAGGAGCTGTAACATTCTTCTGCAGATGTGCCAGAATGGGGACCTGGTAGGAGAACTGAGAAAGCTGGGGATTCACTCCACCCTTTTAGACAAAAAGAAAGACCAAGACTCAAAGTGAAGCTACCCGGGTCCTCAGTGAGCAGAGAGGGAGCGTTCATGTAAGAGACTGCCAGAAAAGCCTTACTGATTTTGGTTTTCATTATTGAGACAACTGCTTGCACTGATCACCTCGGTTTGCAAGTAGCCAGGTGATTTTAGTTTTTCTAGTGTTT
The DNA here is from genome assembly GCA_963573385.1 of Cacajao melanocephalus. Taxonomy (NCBI): domain Eukaryota; kingdom Metazoa; phylum Chordata; class Mammalia; order Primates; family Pitheciidae; genus Cacajao; species Cacajao melanocephalus. Next base: position 35,505 of record CAUYLG010055307.1, on the reverse strand, counting down.
GAGCTAATAATATTTTACTGTGAACTTCATTGCAATCACTTCACTGTAGTAATTCAATGTTGTATTATAACATTGCTGTAAACAAAATTCATTCTTATATTGTCATTTATTCTTTGATTCAGGAGCTAAACTAGGAGCTTTGGAATCATTATTCGTGACTCCTCTGCAAATGACAGTCTGCAAAGACAATATATCCCCCCAAATTAAGAAACTGTCATAAACGAGGTGTTGTTTTTTAAAACAACTGCCAACACGGGGATAAAACAAAATCATGCTCAGTTGAACTTTTACCTGTTCATGTTGCTAGCACTTCAGAAGGTGCTATCAACAATTAACAATAGAAAATGTAAGCTTCAAGATGGCAAAGCACATGCATTTACCATCTGCCCCTCCTGAAACCCCACTGAAAAAAACACAAAGAGCCAATTGAAATAAATCCCATAACAGTAAAAAGAATAAAGGAGGCCACCAAGAAATGAGAAAATGAGAGGTTTTTTTTTTGAGTAAAGAAGGAGCACAGAGGATTAGGATGTAAGATAAAATAGCTACAGAAAGCCACAGCCTAGAATTTATTACCAGGGGCTGGAAGCCAGTCTACCTGATAGAACCTGAAGACGTGAACCCTATACTACACACATAACTGAAGATGAGTATGAAAATAGGGAGATTAAAGATCTGTATGTAGAATACCTAATTCTTGGTACCTACCATTCTAGTCCTATAATCCCAAGCACAAAGCAGTGAGCCTGGATTTGCCTCTAGCTAAAACACTGAACAGATCTTCCCTAAAGAAATTAAACTGGGACAGGCAAAGGCTTCTAGTGCAAGTAGATCGCTTTCTGGCATCCAAAGGGCTTTCACCCTGCCAGCCAGGTACCTATCTGCTCATCCCAAAGCAAAGCCTGTCAGTCAGATTCCTCTCCCCAAGCCGTAGCCACAAGAAAAAAAAATCTCCCAGTCTGAATTCTTACTTGAGAAAGCGATCTAACAGGAAAAGAGTCCATCTTACATTTAAAAAGATAACAAGCCAGTACCAGTTAACTAGTTCATTTTTCTGAAACATGGATAATTTAAGGCTTAGCAGGCATGGTGAGGACAGAAGGCCCAAGAGAAGCAAACAGAATTTAATTATTAACTCCAGAGGAAACAGATAATTTAGAAGAGAACTTTTAGAAAGCTCTAATTTAATATAGAGATTCAAGAAGACATTAAATACTTACAAAAAGGACAAGATCTATGAAACAAAGTATGAACTAAAGAAACAAGTATAATAAAAAATGTTCTTGAAGATTAAGTATATGTTTACTGAAAATAAAAGTTGCAAGAGAAGGACTGAAATATATAATTTAAAAAATTTTTCAGAACAATAAGATTAAATTCTCTGTAAGTCAGAAATTACCAAAAAAAAAACAAAAAACAAAAACAAAAGAGAAAAAGAAAAAGAAACAAAGTAGAGATTAAAAATATAAGAAAAGTAGAAAAGGAATTTTCCAAAGATTAAAAAAAAAATTCCCAGAATTCAGAACACGAGTCTTCAGAATTTACGTGCCTTAACACAAGGTGGCAGCCATGAAACACCAATCATGTTTCTCTGCAAGAAGCCTGCTATGAGGAGTATAGTTCTTTAGCCTTCGGCATTCACATCAAAACCAGGTTCCTCCTAGGAGATTCTCCAAGCCAAGGACAGACACAGCAGGGGAATTAGAATAGAGCTATTCCTACCTAATAAGGGGCTATTCTAATGGGGAATTTTTACCCTGGGAATTGCCACTGCCCTGCCTGAGACTTTCTCAGAGCTGCCTTATGGTCTAAGACTGTTCACACCCAATCTTTCTTCCTTCCCTCTCTTCATTCACTGATGACAGATCTGAATCACTGTCCAAAGGTCCTCTCAACCTAATTCTGTATTTTGTCCCCTTAATCATTCACAGGTGTTCTTCCTCGATACATCTCTTCAATGTCTAATTCCATCTTGGAATGCTTTTCTCAGAGAACCTTAACCAACAAAACAATAATTGAAAAGAGTCTCACATGTAACTGCATTATATTGTGATTGTCAGAACACCAAAGAGAAAGGGGGGAAAAAAGCAAGTTTCCACAGGAAAAAAAATCAGGTTACCAACAAAGGGAACAAAATCAAATTTCCTTCAGACTTCTCACCAACAACATTAAAAGATAATATATTGATATTCATAATTAGAAAACAACATGCAGTAGTCCCTCTCTGGGGAAAAAAAAGACAAAAAAATAATACAAATAGAAAAGAGGCTTCAAGACAGCTGACTACAGGCATCTGACATTTGCCTCCTCCACAAAGAACAACCAACACAGCATACAGATAATCACACTTTGAATAAACCACCTAAGAGAGAACACTGGAATTGAATAGAGAAGTGACAGGAAACACCTGAGGCATGGAAGGAGAAGGAAGTTGGCAGCCAGTTCAGCTGGGTGCCCAAAGAGGCTCCCCAGTGTGGGAAAAGGGTGAAGGATCCCCAGGCATCCACATTCCCAAGGCAAACTCCTGCAACATTAGCCACAGGACAGCCCCTCAACCCTCAGACTAGCATAAGGAGCTGCCTAGACATAGCACATTAGCATTGCTCTAGAGAGGGACCTCATGCAGAGTACCATACAACCCCTGAAACCCAAGCTGCTGCAGCACAGCACCATTTCAAAACCCAGCACCAACCAGACTAGGCCTTTTGCTCTACGGCTCAACAGCCCCTGCATCTCCACACCCCTGAAGCTGCACTGATATTCCCCTGCATTCACCAGGATGACTGCAGTGGTATAGTATCAACTGGATCCAGTGGAATGACAGGGTCCCCAGCACTCTAGCACATAGAGTATCCTGCACTCCAAGGACAGGGCACTATAGCACACAAGGGAGGCTGCCCCTAAGACAAAGGGAGCCAAAGTGCTGCAAGTTCCCCAGAGCCTGAAGCCTGCCTGCCTAATGCTACTGCCATTGATAAAAAGCCTGCCCCCATCAGCAGCAGGGCCACAGCACAATTGCATGAACTCAGCTGCAGAGCTTTCCAGTGCACCAACACTGCTGCTCCCACCAGGGACCCAAGTGTGCACCACTGGCAGCAACCCTCTGCCCCTCAGCAGCACAGCTGCCATGTACTTGCACACACTCTCAGGACTGGCTATTTCTGCTGTTGCCATCATTGCTAAAGGTTGAAGTGTGTTCCTGCCCTAGAGCCTAACAGTTGTCTACCTGCAGCTGTGGGCACTGACAGCAACCCCAACCACACCAGAAAAAGGACAGCAGAGCACCAGTGTGTGGCCTGGGTATTTGCTCTCTCCACTTACCACAATGCAGCTGCCACCATCCAAGTGCTCTGCCAGGAAACCTAAGGGTTACCCCAGTCTGTCCAACACAAACTGCACCCATGTGCACCACAGGATAGACTGAGGACAGGCTATTCCCAAAGACACCATCCAGGGGCGTGGGAATCACCCTAACCCATCCACCCGCCACTGCTGGCATCTGTTCACTCCTCCTTGGGGCCCAAAGATGGGCTCACTTAGACTGCCACTAATATCACAGCTGGTACCCACTGGCACATGCCCTGAAGGCACAGGGACTGGCCCACCCAGCCCATCACCTGGAAACTCAAAAGTTTTCTCACCACCACTACAGACATTGCCTATGATACACACACTGCCCAAGGACCCAACAATCCACCTCCCTGGCCTATGCAATGCATATACCAGCACCCACGAAAGCCACCCAGAAGTCCAATAGGCTACTTGAACCTGTTAATACCTATACCTGTGTATGGCCACCCAGAGGTCCAAGGACAGCCACACTCAGCTCACTGTTCCCACTACTGGCCCCTGCGGACTGGCCCACCTGGCATCCCTGTATCCAGCAAAACCTCACCATAGCCTCCACTAAGAACTGCAGCCTAAGCGACTGAGGAAATCACATACACCACTGAAGCTGCTTAAAGTCTAAGAAACTGCATAGAGACTATACAACTGCATGCACCCAGAATCGAAGCTAAAGTGTCCTACCCAACCAACATAGGCACACTTTCAGGAAAAAGTCTTGCCCTACAAAAGCTAATACAAAAAAATTTTTAAAAGTGATTGTTATATCAGACATGCAAATATCAATGTAAAGGAGACAAGAAACATAAAAAAGAAAGGAAATGTGACACAACCAGAGAAAATAATTCTCTAGCATTATTCCAATAAAAATGAAATTTATAAGATGCTGGAGAAATAATTCAAAATAATGATATTAAAGCTCAGTGAGATACAAGAGAACACAGATGAACAACACAAAGAAATCAGAAAAACAATTCAGGATATAAATAAGAAATTCACCAGATAGATATTTTTAAAAACCCAGATATCCTAGAATAAAAGAATTCAATACATGAAATTACAAATACATTTTAAAGCTTCAACAATAGACTAGATCAAGCAGAGGAATGAGTTTCACAACTTAAACCCAGGTCTTTTGAAAGGACTCTATCACAAACACATACAAAAAGAAAAAATAGTAAGAATGAACAAAGCCTATGTGACATACAGAGTACCATGAAGTAACCAAATATTGAAATTCTGGGTGTTCCAGAAAAATAAATAGAAGGCTAAAGGCACAGAAAACCCATTTAATGGCCAGGTGCAGTGGCTCATGCCTGTAACACTTTGGGAGGCTGAGGTGGGCAAATCATCTGAGGTCAAAAGTTTGAGACCAGCCTGGGCAACATGATGAAACCCCATCTCTACTAAAAATACAAAAATTAGCCAGGCATGATAGCACACACCTGTAATCCCAGCAAATACTTGAGGGGCTGAGGCAGGAGGATTGCTTGAACCTGGGAGGTGGACACTGCAGTGAGCCAAGATCATGTGACTACACTCCAGCCGGTACAACCAAGTGAGACTCCATCTCCAAAAAAAAAAAAAAAAAAAAACTGAATTAGAAAAAAGAAAAAAAAAACCCTTTAATAAAATAATAGTTGAAAACTTCTCACATATAACATCCAGAAACAGAAAGTTCAGAGATTCCAAATATGTAAAACCCAAAAAGGTATTCTCCACAGCACATTATAGTCAAACTGTTTAAAGTCAAAAACAAAGAGAATTCCAAGAACAAGAAAAAAACAATCTAGTTACATAAAAGTGAATCCCCATCAAAATAACCATATTTCTCAACAGAAACATTATAGCCCAGGAGACAATGAGATGATACATTTGAAGTGCTCAAAGAAGAAGAAAAAAAAAACTATCAACCAAGAATACTATACCCAGCAAAATAGTCCTTCAAAAATAAAGGAAAACTAAAGTCTTTTCTAGATAAGCAAAACCTGAGAAAATTCATCACCACTAGAACAGACCTACAAGAAATGCTTAAGGGAATCCTACACATGGAAGGGAAAGGACAATCCCTATCACCATGAAAACACAAAAGTATAAAACTTAGTGGCAAAGCAAATAGAAATAAAGAACAAAAAGGATTCAAATGTCAAATGTTACCACTACAAAAAAAAAACCCACAATAAACCCACAATAATAAACAAGAGAAAAAGAAACATAAGATATACATAATAACCAGAAAACAATTTTTTTTTTGAGACAGAGTCTCACTCCATCACCAGGCTGGAGTGCAGTGGCACCATCTCAGCTCACTGCAACCTCAACCTCCCAGATTCAAGCCATTCTACTGCCTCAGCCTCCCCAGTAGCTAGGACTACAGGCATGTGCCACCATGCCCAGCTAATTTATGTATTTTTAGTGGAGACAGGGTTTCACCATGTTGGCCAGGATGGTCTCAATCTCTTAATCTTGTGATCCGCCCACCTCAGCCTCCCAAAGTGCTGGGATTACAGGCGTAAGCCGCTGCACCTGGCCCTAGGAAACAATTTCTTAAATGCCAAAAATAAGTTCACCACATATGAACAATGACCTAGAACATAAAGAGATTAAACTTTCCACTTAAAAGGCGTAGACTGAATGAATTAATTAAAAACCAGAACCAACTATATGCTACCTACAAGAAAATCACATCACCTGTAAAGACACATAGACTGAAAGAACTAAAAAAAGATATTCCAGGTGAAGAGAAACCAAAAGTGAGCAAGAGTACTTATATGAGATAAAAGAGACTTCAAGTCAAAAACAGTATAACGAGGCAAAGAAGAACATTACAAAACAATAAAGGAATCAATTCAGCAAGAGATTATAACAATTCTAAATATATATGTATCCAACAATGTAGCACCTAGAAGAAATAACTGAAGCAAATATTATTAGATCTAAAGGGAGAGACAGACTCCAGTGCAATAATAGTTAGGGACTTAAACAAAATACTGCACTCCCAGCATTAGACAGCATCCAGACAGAAAATTAACAAAGAAACATCAGGTGTTTTTTGTTTGTTTTGTTTTTTGATACAGAGTCTGGTTGTGTCAACCAGGCTGGAGAACACTGGCACAATCTCAGCTCACTGTAACCTCTACCTGACAGGCTCAAGTGATTCTCATGTCTCAGCCTCCCAAGTAGCTGGGACAACAGGCACACTCCACAATGCCCAGCTAATTTTTGTATTTTTCTATAGAGACAGGGTTTTGCCATATTGGCCAGGCTGGTCTCAAACTCCTGGTCTCAAGCAATCCTTCCACCTTGGCCTCCCAAAGTGCTGGGATTACAGGTGTGAGCCACAGCACCTAGCCAGAAACATTAGATTTAAACTGCACTTTAGACCAAATACACCTAACAGATATCTACAGAAAATTTTATCCAACAGCTATAGAATACACATTCTTCTCATTGGCATGGAACAATCTCCAGGATACACCACATGTTAGGCCACAAAATTAAGTCTCAACAAATTTAAAATACTTGAAGTCATACCAAATATCTTCTCAGAACACAATGGAATGAAACTAGAAATCAATAATACTTTGACTGAAAACCATACAAATACATGGAAACTTTGAAAAGGAACTTTCGAAACTATTCAAATACACGGAAATTAAATGACATGTTCCTGAATGACAAACCACTGGGTCAATGTAGAAATTAAGAAGGAAATAAAAAAGTTTCTTGAAACAAATGAAAATAGACACACAACACACCAAACGCCATAGAGTACAACAAAAGCAGTGCTGAGAGGGAATTTTATAGCACTAGACATCTACATCAAAGAGGTGGAAAATTTTCAAATAATCTAACAACACACCTCAAGGAAACAGAAAAGCAACAACAAGCCAAACTCAAAATTAGAAGGAAATAAATAATGAAGATCAGAGCAGAACTAGAAAACAATACAAAGATTAGTGAAACAAAAAGTTGGGTATTTGAAAAGATAAACAAAATTAATAAACGGCTAGACTAACCAAGAAAAAAAAAGAATACACAAATAAAGAAAATAAGAAATGAAAAAGGAGAAATTACAACTGATACTACAGAAATATAAAAGATCATCAGAGACTATTATGAACAATATGCTAACAAAGTAAAAAAAACTAGAGGAAATGGATAAACTCCTACACAAATACAATCTACCAAGGTTGAATGAGAAAGAAAGCAAAAACCTGAACAAGTACCAAAATTAAATCAGTAATAAAAAGTCTCCAAACAGAGAAAAGCCCAGAATGAGGCAGCTTTACTGCCAAATTCTAGCAAACTTATAAAGAACTAACACCAATTCTCCTCAAACTATTCCCAAAAAACTGAAGAGGAAATCCTCCCTAACTCATTCTGTAAGGTCAGCATTATTCTGATACCAAAACAGACAAAAACACAACCAAAAAAAGAAAACTACAGGCCAAATCTCTGATGAACATGGACATAAAAATGCTCAATATTAATACCAGCAAACTGAATCAAAAAGCACATCAAAAAGCAATAAACTATAATCAAGTGGGTTTTATCCCACAGATATAAGGATGGTTCAACATATGCAAATCAATAAATGTGATACATCATGTGATCAGAATGAAGGTCAAAAAACAGATCATCTCAATAGATGCAGATAAAATCAAACATCCCTTCATGATAAAAACACTCAACACACTAAATATAGAAGGAACATTCTTCAACATAATAAAGGCCATTTATGACAGACCTACAGCTAACATCATACCAAAATGAAACTGAAAACCTTTCCTCTAAGAACTGGAACAAGACATTTTTATGACTCCTGTTAAATGCAGTACTAAAAGTCCTAGTCAGAGCAAGAGAAAGATATCTAAATTGGAAACAGGGAGATCAAATCATCTCTCTTTGCAGATGAAATGATCATGTTTAGAAAAACCCAAAGACTACACACACACAAAAAAAAAAACTATTAAGATCTAATAAACAAATTTAGCAAAGTTGCAAGATACAAGATCAACATGCAAAAAATCAGTAGTGCTTATATACACCAATGAATGAAATATCTGAAAAAGAAATCAAGAAGGAAATCCCATTTATAACAGCAACAAAGAAAAAAGTAAAACACCAAAGATTAAATTTAAATAAGGAGGTGAAAGACCTTCACAGGGAAAACTACAAAACACTGATGAAAGAAATTAAAGAGTATATCAACAGAAAGATTCCATCCCACCATCACAGGATTGGAATAATATTGTTAAAATGGCCATACTACATAAAGCAATCTATAAATTAAATGCAATCTCTATCAAAATACCAACATAATTTTTCAAAGAAATAGAAAAACAACCCTAAAATTCTTATGAAACCCAAAAAGAGCTAGAATTAGCCAAACCAATCCTGAGCAAGAAGAATAAAGGCGGGGGCATCACATTATCTGACTTCAAAATATATTACAAGGCTATAGTAACCAAAACAGCATAGTACTAGTATAAAAATAGATCAATAAAACAGTAGAGAACCCAGAAATAAATCCATGTATTTACAGCCAACTGATTTTCAACAAGTTTCTAAGAACATACACTGAAGGAAAGAATACTCTCAATAAATGGAGTTGGGAAAACTGGACATCCATATGCAGAAGAATGAAACTAGAAGACCCTTATCTCTCACCATATGCAAAAATAAACTCAAGATGGATTAAATACCTAAACATAAGGCCAAAACTATAAAACTACTAGGAGAAAAATACAAGGGGAACACTATAGGACATTGGTCTAGACAAATATTTTACGGTTAAGATGTCAAAAGCACAGGCAAAAAAAAAACAAAAATTGACAGATGGTACTATATTAAACTAACAGGCTTCTACACAGCAGAAGAGCAGAAGAAAACAATCAACAATTGAGAGACAACTGGTTGAATGGGAAGAAACATATGCAAACTATTCATTCAACAAAGGACTAATATAAAAAACACACAAGGTACTCAATGGTTTTAAAAAAAAAAAAAAACACCATTAAAACGTGGGCAAAGGGCCGGCCAGGTGTGGTGACTGATTCACGCCTGTAATCCCAGCACTTTGGGAGGCCGAGGTGGGCAGATCATGAGGTCAAGAGATCGAGACCATCCTGGCCAACGTGGTAAAACCCCGTATCTACTAAAAATACAAAAATTAGCTGGACGTGGTAGCATACCCCTGTAGTCCCAGCTACTCAGGAGACTGAGGCAGGAGAATCGCTTGAACCCAGGAGGAAGAGGTTGCACTGAGCCGAGATCATACCACTACACTCCAGCTTAGGTGACAAAGCGAGACTCGCTCAAAAAAAAAAAAAAAAAGTGGACAAAGGACATGAATTCACATTCTGAAAAACATACAAATGGCCAACAGGTATATCACCTCCCAAAAGGCTACTTCCCAATACATCACCTTGGGGGTTAATATTTCAACATATGAATTTTGGGGAACACATTCAGACCACAGCAAGCACGAAATGTAATGATGTTTTCACAGTTCTTATTTTACTTAATATTTTATTCAAGCATTCATTTCACTTCAAGTATTTCTTTTTAGCTTTTTTTTTTTTTTTTGAGGTGAGGGTTAGAATAGAAAGGCAGCAAAAGTACTTCACGAGATCAGTGTTCCAAGCAACACCTCGGGCAATGCTGGCATGAAGTATTCCAATTATAAAGGTATCACTGCTCTATTAAAGACTATTTCATCTTCTATCTTTTGGTACTGAAACAAAAAATCTAAAACTAAAACAACCAACTGGTCAACATAAGTATCATGGTATTTATTAGTTATGCTTTACTGCCTTTCCTTCTGTAATCATATTGATGTGCAAGAAGCCCATTAATGACCTACAAATCTGATTTAGGGAAACACAAAACATATTGAGTCCAAAGCTCAAAATGATGACACATCACTCACTAAAGTTATCCTGTAGTAAATCTCAATAATCCTCACAGAAAACAGTAAGTATCTTAAAGAAGAGGGGAAAAAAATAGCAAGACAGAAACTGCAAGAAACTCAGTGAATAAACTAAAAATATCAAAATTCTGAAATTCACCATTAGATAATATCCTGGTTTTCTTTAAAATATAATCAATTTTAACTTTTAAAAGTGTATTAATTTGTTGCTTTGGGCCATTCATGTCTATTTACAAGAAAGAAGGCACATGTGTCATAACATAATTGAAGAAGAAAGACCCATGTAAGTTTTAGTTTTGTACCTCAAAGTTATTGGTAAAAAGAAAAAAAGTTAATTAATAGAGCCATATTTACAGAACAACTAGCTGACTTTATTATTATTGACAAACAAGTCTTTAAATCAACTAAAATTTATTTAATTAAGCATAAAGTTACTTTCACATTTGTCTACAACCACAGTAAATACAGTTCTTGGCATAAAGACACAGCCCTTAGAATTTAAAGCCTCCCCACCTGTAAGATTACATATATAAAACTCTGACTATTGTTTATATAATAGTGGATTAATCAAATTAAAATAATTATACTATGTAGAATAAAATAAAATAGAAATAATTTACTCATAAGATTCATATTTAAATCATCTTTATTTACAAAATACTATCCTGAGAATAATAATTCCATTAAGCTTCAATTTGAGCAAAAGTGTAATCACTTAAGTAACAGCAGTTACTTAAACTGAAAATGAGATCAGTCAAAATTACTTTGAAGAGAGCAAAAATTTTGTCAGGTTTCTTGCTGTGGTTCTGGATGTTCAGGAGCAGGCTCATTTGAAGGCGGAAACAACCCTGAAGGGAACTCACTTCTACCTTCAGGATGTGGGGGTGGGGGTAAAAATCCAGGTCTTGGGGGAAGGTAAGGAGGAAAACCCCTCGGTGGATAGACATTTCTCACTGTTCAAAGAGATTGGTAAAACACATTTTTTAACTTTAAGAACCTGTACTGTGCACTAATAAATTATTAAGTTTATAATTTCCATCACCTATTCTTTTATTTGAAAATTGACACCAGAATAATTACTCGATCTAACAAATTAATTTTTACAACATTGAGAAAAATGTACCTCTTCAAATACAGATGAGTAAAGGAAATATTAATTTTTATGTAATTTTTGTCCTATCTTACCTGTTTTTTTTTAAAAAAGAGGAATTATTTCAAAATATAGAAAACCTATTGTAAGAATAACTTTTTCATTCATTATCAAAGTCCTTCTCAAAAAACATTTCATGTAACATAATTCTCACCAAACTTAAAATTTACATAATTGATTCTCAATTCTCATTTGACGTTATACTAAAACATTTCCAGTTATATCAATGAGTCCCAATTCTGATTTGATATTATACTGAAACATTTCCAGTTATATCAAAGACCACCTTAAAATTCCCCCAAACAAAATTCATTTTAATTCACTCTAAACTTTAAAAAGAGAGGAGAAACAAGGGAAGGAATGACTACATGAGACACTCATCAGCAAAGCCTAGTATTTGGTAACCACATATTTATTCTATAGAATCCTATAGTTCAAAACGGTAAAGTATGAAAATAAAAGCAACATACTATTTCCTTTTTCTTATGTGAAGCTTTAAAGTAATTCAATAAATCCAACCATTAGGTCAAACATAATAAATACATTTTAAGTTTTAAATAAGTAGGACCACATCAGAACTACTTATGAAAAAGACTTTTAAAAATAACTCAATAATTTTAACGCTAGAATATAAATTTTAAATAGTTTAGCTAACTGCCAGAATAACCAGTTGCTACCTAATAAGATATAGATAATTTTAGCTCCATCATAAGATCTGCAAAACTTCAATTATTTGCTTGACTACCAAAATACAGAAATAATTCTATATTATTAAGATGAATCAAGTTGAAACCTCATTATAGTCCACTTATGGCTGGCTGCCTTCCCAATTTGGAAAAGTAATGGTACACTCACAGAATGCTAGAAAAATTTTTCCTCCACTGTGTTACTATGTGAACAGATAGTAAAATATCTTTGATTAGTAAAACACATATTGAACTTTAAAAAATATTTTTTTACAAAACAAGCATACTTGCAAATGGAGCATGTGGTGGACCTGGGAAATCCCTTGGTGGAAAATAATCTCGAGTAGCTCCAAACATGGATCCTGGAGGAGGTGGGGGGAAAGGAGGTCCTCTTCTCACAAAGAGGCCCCTTGTATCCACTGGAAACAATGGACCTCTCATTGGAGCAAGAGGTGGAGGAACAAAGCCAGGGCCAGCTGCTTCATTTTCAGCAGAGAGAGATGAATCAGGCACATTTAAATTCTATAACAAATTGACATACAGTAGTCACTAAAACAGCAAAATTTGCAATCGTTTTCTTGAAAATCTCAGGCTTAGAAGAAACCATCTAGACAGAAATCTTTCCATTCCATGATAGTTTTAGAAAGCTCTAGAAAAAGATTCAAACAGCTTTCCACATTAATATATCAGCTATCACACTTTAGCTATCACAAATATTTTATTAAGTCAACAGAAAACAGCTTTAACCACAAAGTAATATTCTGGCTAAAGATAAAACAGAAATATAGCCCAAGAGCACCAAAATATATATTCTTTTATCAAATATATACTGGGAAAAAAGAAAATGCAAGATGTCTATGTTTATATTTTCCAAAAATCAATAATTAACAAAAATATACTTTAAAATATTCAAATAAAAATCCAATGGGGGGAATATAAAATCTTGTTTATCTACTAAACTAACTCAAACTCCCAGTCTGCGAAATTGTATTTTATCACCATAGCTTACAATCTACAAAAGAAACAGCTCTAATGCTACACAGAAAGTATTATTAGTCGGCTGGATGCAGTGGCTCATGCCTGTAATCCCAGCACTTTGGGAGGCCAAGGCGGGCAGATCACCTAAAGTTGGGAGTTTGAGATCAGCCTGACCAACATGGAGAAACCCTGTCTCTACTAAAAATATAAAATTAGGTGGGCATGGTGGCGCATGCCTGTAATCCCGGTTAGTCAGGAAGCTGAGGCAGGAGAATTGCTTGAACCTGGGAGGTGGAGGTTGTGGTGAGCAAAGATTGTGCCACTGCACCCCAACCTGGGCAACAAGAGTGAAGCTCCATCTCAAAAAAAAAAAAAAAAGAAAAAAGAAAGATTATTAGTCAAAAAGAGAAAATCAGCTTTGTATCAAAACCTAGATTATTAGCTATATTTATATTCTAGTAAACCATAAGATTAGAGGACTCAGATGGCTCACACCTGTAATGCCAGCACTTTGAGAGGCCGAAGCGGGCCAACACGTTGGGAGGCCAAGGCAGGCAGATCTTCTGAGGTCAGGAATTCCAGACCAGCCTGGCCAACATGGTAAAACCCCATCTCTACTAAAAAAAATACAACAATTAGCCAAGCGTGGTGGCACACGCCTGTAACCCCAGCTATTCAGGAAGCTGAGGCAGGAAAATTGCTTGAACTCGGGAAGCAGAGGTTGCAGTGAGCCGAGATCGCGCCACTGCACTCTAGCCAGGGCAACAAGAGTGAAACTCCATCTCAAAAAGAAAAAAAAGCTCCTGAATACATGGATACAATTCCACTTTCAATACTTACACCAAGATCATCTTTGGTATCATTTCTACTGGATTCCATTTCTGAAGGCACTGACCCATCTAGACATAAAAGAGAAACCATGAAAAGTATATGATTAATCACTTCATTCCTATACTATTTCCAGATCACAAAATTGATATTTTTCCCACTCCCCTTGTTGGCACATAAACCAGCTGGACACCAACATGGTATATCGGGGCCACAAGAACTGCCTGAGGTCCCTACAAATTCTGGTAGACTCAGAGTTCTGCAGTGGCATGTGGCAGTGATTCTCTTCCTAAACAATCCTGCTGCTGCAGCATGCTAAGAAGACACCTGGGAGGAAGCATGTCTCTCCTTCCTTCTTTTCCCCCTCCCTCCTTTCATTTTTCTCTCCCATCCTCTTCTCCTTCCTCCCCATCTTCTTTCCTTCCTTATTCCTCCATTAAGAGAGACTAGCCATTGGAATTTAGCTACTGTTCCTAAATAAATGTTCCCAAACTTTGTTATCATCAAGAACTGCAATCCCCTCCAACCATGACTACCTCTCCTCTTCTAGCTTCCTCATTTAGTAACTCTCACTATAACTGTCCTTGGAAGTCACTAATGCTTCCACTCCTCTGACCAGTGAGTTTCCTTTCTCACTTCCTTCCCCAATTAACTAGACTCCAAAGTCCATGACTTCAGCCAGTTATCAATATCTTTGTCTTACTGGTCATTTTTCACTTATGCTTCACAACATCGAAATATTCAACTAAAAACAGTAGCACTTAAAAATTATTATGCCAAGTTAGGTATTGGTCAACGAGTATTAAAAAACCGACACATGTAAAAATTTTTAAATAGCATAGAAATGAATGTTTAATCTCACATTACTTTCATTCCATTAAACCTGATTTAATGGGGGGAATACAATTTATAAAACCAAACAGAAAGAATTAATTATAATTCTGTAAGACCTTGGAACTGCTTTCTTTGCTTGTTACTTTTACAGTCTTACAATCTGATTTTTGGCCAGGCGCAATGACTCAAATGCCATAATCTCAGCACTTAGGGAGGCCAAAGGGGGCAGATTACTTGAGGTCAGGAGTTTGAGGCCAGCTTGGCCAACATGGTGAAACCCCATCTCTACTAAAAATACAAAAAATTAGCTGAGAGTGGTGGTCGGCGCCTGTAGTCCCAGATACTCAGGAGGCTGAGGCAGGAGAACCACTTGAATCTGGGAAGCAGAGGTTACAGTAGAGCCGAGATGGTGCCACTGCACTCCAGCCTGGGCAAAAAAGTGAGACTCTGTCTGAAAAATAATAATAATAAATAAAATAAAATACTGATTTTCTAGGCTGGGCAAGGTGTCTCATGCCTGTAATCCCAACATTTTGGGAGGCCAAGAGAGGTGGATCGCTTGAGCCCAGCAGTTCAAGACCAGTCTCAGCAACATGTCGAAACCTCATCTCTACAAAAAATACAAAAAAATGAGCCACATGTGGTGGCGCACTCCTGTAATCCCAGCTATTCAAGTGGTTGAGGTAGAAGGATCGCTTGAGCCCAGGAGGTCAAGGTTGTGATGAGCTGCGATCATACCACTGCATTCAGCCTGGATGACAGAGCAGGGCACACGCTCGATCACACGCACTCTCTCCCTCTCTCTCTTATTTTTTTTTCTTTAATATTTTTTAAATAACAAAATATTTATTTTCTGAAATAGTAAACTATTTCCACTGGATAATACTCTCTCTTTCAAATATATGTCCTTTCCTGAGGAAACCTTTTACCAATACATTTACTTTAATTCTTGACTTAAAAATTTTTTTTTGTTTTCTTAATGTTCTATACTTCTGGTTGATACACTGCATACATCTATTTCCCAACTTTCCTGGGTTGCTGTGAGGTAGTTTAAGCAAAAGAGAGCCTACAAATAGTAGACTGCTCAGTACATGTTAGTTATATCTAAGTATGAAATGTTTTAATAATATAACCGATTAAAATATCAACAGAGCATGCATCTAAATTGTTTTCTTGTGGATTTTTATGTATTCATTCACACTTGCTTGCCTTATTTCCCTGATTACTCAACAGGACATGTGTAAGTGGACTAGAAAAATTAGAAAATTAGTCATAGAAGAGAGTAAAATTTATCATCATAGGTGTAAGAAGTAAACCTATTACCATGGTGCTCAAACCAACCCACCAACATATATTTGGATGCCATGTCTGTGTACAATGTAACAAGAAACACAAAACCAGGACATTTTTGGGAAAGAGATTTTGGCTTTAGGAGCTACCAGAGATACCAATTATATTCGCCTTTAATCTAGCTTCCAATTCTTTAGTATGACACCAAAATTTTTAAAGAAGAAAAACACAAAGTACTTCTTACCCATTTTATCCAAAGAAGGCATATTAAAACTTCTGAGTTCTGCTGGTCCAGACAGTCTACCAGAATTAGAATAAAATCTGTCTTGCCTT
This sequence comes from Cacajao melanocephalus, assembly GCA_963573385.1. Classification (NCBI taxonomy): domain Eukaryota; kingdom Metazoa; phylum Chordata; class Mammalia; order Primates; family Pitheciidae; genus Cacajao; species Cacajao melanocephalus. The sequence continues at coordinate 19,127 of CAUYLG010055307.1, read as the reverse complement.
TGTGGAGGAAGAGCTGAATCAGGATATGACTGTCCTTGAAAATAAGTTTTTAAAATGTCTTCATTACTATAAATATAAATCAAGTTTACTCAAGTTTAATGTATTGAACTTCTACATTTGACCTCCATTCTAAAACTTTAACTCGTCTTCTTGGTTGACAACAGTAAATAATTTCAGAAAAATTGCATATTTTATTATAGCAATAGCTTTCATAGTAAACACAAGCATAATTTGCTACTTTGGACTCTGAAAGTTTCAATTACTATGTGTAAATCAGAATATGTGAAAACAGAATTTAGCTTTATACATATAAGTGAATTCATTTAACTTCAAATTCTAATAATAATGGATGGAAGTAAATACATCAATATATCAAAAAAGACCCAAGAGATAGCTAATAACATAAGGAAAAAAATAAAAAGGAAAAAATGTTTAAAGCACAGCAAGAAATTTAGCAGAATAGGTGATAATTTGTCATCAAAGCAGAAAGAGTATCATTCAGAGGTCATCATTGTCAAACTTTTATTAACATTGACATTTTGAAATTTAGTATCTATTCCAAACCAAATGGGAAGAGACGGGTGCAGTGGCTCACACCTGTAATCCCAGCACTTTGGGAGGCCTAGGTGGGCAGATCACCTGAGGTTGGGAGTTCAAGACCAGCCTGGCCAACATGGTGAAACCCTATCTCTACTAGAAATACAAAAATTAGCCAGGCATAGTGGTGCATGCCTATAATCCCAGCTACTCAGGAGGCAGAAACAGGAGAATCACCTGAACCCTGAGGAGTAGAGGTTGCAGTGAGCCAAGATCATGCCACTCACTCCAGCCTGGGCGACAGAGTGAGACTCCATCTCAAAATTAATTAATTAATTAATTAAATTAAAATAAATTTTAAAAAAACTAAACGGAAAGGTCTCTCTTGACTCAACAGACGAGTAAAAGTTTCCCACTGCTGAAATGAAGAACATCTGGAGAGATACAAATTTGGACACCGACTATCTCAGGTGCTTCTATAGCCACCCTCCTTTGTCCACAGGGGTGATTTATAATGACAATATGGTATTCGGTTGGTGCAAAAGTAATTGCTGTTTAATAATTCCTGGGTCCTGGTGGAACTCACCACTCTTGAAAAAGTATAGGTAGTCTATCTCATTCTTGAGAGGTGATGGCAGACTGCTAGACTAGATATGCATATGTCCAACTCCAAAAATAAAGAGAACATCAAAGAAGGTGAATTGTGAACTTTCCCCTGTCCTATTACAAATATAGATTAACAACCCCAAATTGCCTCTAATGACTGACTTTATAGAATCAGTGTTAAATATGTCACTTCTCATCTGACTCTGCCATAGGGACCTTATTGACACATCATCTCTCTTACACAAAACCAAAGAAACCACCTGGCATCAACCAGAATCAATAAAGAGAATTATATTTAATGAGCTCCCAATGGTCAGTGGATGTGACAGAGGAGAGAAACATCCAGATAGCTTGAAGGCTCATTCACACTCCCTTGCAAAATCTCAGGGAACAGCTGTTTCAAGGAGTTTGAGTTAGCCTAATGAAAGAAAAGGTCAATACCAACCACTGAGATCTAAACTGAGTTTTCCCTTTCTACTTCAAACACAGGATTAATTAAATGGTGGAATTGGGCAAGGGGATGAAATAAAGAAACCTGAAAATCAACTCTTTTTAAATCAGGTCTCAAGATGCCATATAATTATTTTGCTTCTAAATTATATCCCCACACATCAACAATCTCAGAAATAAAAAATTTTGTTACAAATTTACTACTTTATAAACTACATGGCTATGTTGCCCTCCACTCGCAAAAACAATTCATTCCTTAAATCTTACCAGGGCCTAGTTTGTGTCAGGCACAAACAATACAGTGTTGGTCTTGATACAGTCCATGCCCTTATAGTCTAATTGTCATAGAAACATAATGTGATTAATGACTTAATAAAAAGAAATATACGTAAGAGGTAGCCTATCTACTTCTGATTGCAGAAATCAGAAATGGAGTCAGAGGCAGTAAATCTTGCCCTGAGAGAAAAGTAAAGATTAACAAGTAATCAAGGGTATTCTAGTCAAATGCACATATACATACAAACACACACACACTCATACGCACATATATACATACACATAATATGACACAACTATGTGGAAAGCATATGACCAATGAAGGACTGAAATGAACTATGGGAAATAAGGACATGAAAGGTCCCTTTCTTTTTTGCTTTCATACTTTTGTTTTCTATCACCCTTATAATAGAAGAGATGATTAGAAAGAAAGAATGGAAGAAGAAAAAAAGAGAAGAAAAATGAATAAGGAGTGGGAATAAGTATACTGCAGAAACCAGCTACTCTCACATATTTCATTCATGGCTTCTGCTGAGGAGGATGGGGAGATGTCTATTAAAACCAAAAATAGGCCAGGCGTGGTGGCTCATGCCTATAATCTCAGCACTTTAGGAGGCCAAAGCAGGTGGACTGCTTGAGGCCAAGAGTTCGAGACTGCCTGGCCAACATGGTGAAATCCCATCTCTACTAAAAACACAAAAAAAATTAGCTGGGCGTGGCGGCACAGACCTGTGATCCCAGCTACCCGGGACACTGAGACACAAGAATCGCTTGAACCCAGGAGGCTGAGGTTACAGTGAGCCAACATCACATCACCGCACCCCACCCTGGGTAACAAAGCAAGACCCTGTCTCAAAAAAATTAAAATTAAAATTAAAAATAAAACAAAAAATATGCATATCCTATCATTTCACCTAGCAATTCCATTTCCTGGACTCATCTTGAAAGAACATATATACAAAAAGGGTGTTAGCTGCAACATTGTTAGTAATGGTGAAACACTAGACACACTCTAAATGCTCACCCAACAGAATTGGATAAATATATTGTGATTTCTTATATATTCAAATACTATACCACAATTAAAGTAATAAACTCTATATATATTAACATGGAAAGAAATCACGTATGTAATGCTGGTAAGGCAATTTGATAAAACAGAACTTTAATTTTTTTAAAATCATTATTTGAACTGAAAGTTTACACACACTAAACTCATGAGTGGCTGCCTCTAGGAAAGGAAGGCATTATGCCCAGGAAAGGAAATATAATAGTGTTCAACTCATTTATATAGTGTGCTTTTTATGTTTTATTTACACATTTACACACACAAAAACACACATATATATCTGAAGCAAATATTAATATGTAAATTCCCAAAGCTGATATCCAGTACTGTGCTATAATATCTCAATTTGTCATGTTCACCAAGTTACTCAACCTTTCTGTGCTTTTGTTTCTTCATCTGTATGGAAATAACAGAATAACACTCATGAGTGTTAGAATGATTAGTAAATGGCATTTAGTCCGACACAAATAAATTTTATAGTTTTATCAATATCTGATGATAAATTAAGCTTATTGTTATGATTACAAACTACATTAAAAATAGTGTTGACTGGCCTCATTCAAATTTATGACCATAAATTTCAAACTGATGCTTAACAATGCCCTATAATTATACACTTTACTAATGTTTGAGTTCTCACCCAAACATCATTAATTTCTCCTTCTAGCCTGAATTATTCCCATCAGCAAATAAATATGTTATACTATTAGCCATCTTTAAAAACCAAAATATCTCTCCCTCCAGCTACCATCTCATCTCTTTTTCATTCAAAGCAAACATTTTCAAAAAGTTGTCTATATTTGTCCCTAGATCTTAATCTCTCCTCAACCTAGTCTCTTCTGGAAGACTGACAAAGTAAACACAGATGTTTAAAGTTCGTAAAAACGCATGCAGTGGCAATTTATCAACCAAATAATCATTAGAACTTATAAAGGATCATTATACAAGATATAAGTGAATAAGAAATATATATTCCCAAAAAAGTAGTAGCCTAAAATTTGTGAACAACTTTAAGTAAGTATCATTCTTTGAGAGGATAAAAGCATATACCAAGACTTTAGAACACCTTATTATGTATGTGAAGAATACAAGTTTTCATCAAGGAGATCAAAATAAGCCTTAAGACAAACTGTAATTCTACCAAATGAATCTTGTCTGAAAAACTGTTCAGAAGCTAGAAGGACAATGGTTAGCATAAATGTCTACAAATCAGAAACAGTAAAGTAAAAATCTATGCCTATGTGTTCAAAGCTATCCAAGGTCGATCTGCTTAGCACACTTTGTTTCTCAAGGAAAGAGTCAAAACTGTTCTCATCAATTTAGCTGTACACTCTATGTCTCTTCTTTTTTCAGCTCTTCAAGAAAAAGAGTTTTTAAACATGCCAAGCTAAAGACCACACTTAACTCATGATTATACCACCAAAGTATAGTTGCTTACTCTCTTTCCTATGCTTACATAAAATATATTATCCAAATCAGTAAAAGATAAGAACCAAAAAAAATAAGAAAAACCATATACACACTCCTTGTTCTTTTAAACAATTAAAGCTAACACTAAAGTTAAAAAAAATAAGTACAAGGAGGGCTTAGTGGCTCACTTCTGTAATCCCAGCACTTTGGGAGGCCAACACGGGAGGATTGCTTGAGTCGAGGATTTTGAAACCTGCCTGGGCAACAACACAGTGAGACCCCATCTGTACACAAAATTTAAAAATTAGTCAGGCATTAGTGGTGCATTCCTATAATCCCAGCTACTTAGGAAGCTAACGCAGGAGGATCACTTGAGCTCAGGAGGTCAACGCTGCAGTAAGCTGTGTTCATGCCACTACACTCCAGCCTGGGTGACAGAGTGAGATTCTGTCTCAAAACAAAACAAAGTAATAAAGAAAAGAAAATAAATTTTAACTGACAATTAAAATTCAGTAAAATTAAAAATTCTGTTTCTCAAGTTATACCAGACATATTTTAAGTACTTACTAGCCACATGTGCCTAATGTCTACCGTACTGGACAGTATAGATATAAAATGTTTTTATCATTGCAGAAAGTTCTATTGGACTGAGCTGTTGTAGTAAAAGATCTGTTTCAGTATTACATTAATTTCATTATATTAACTCATCAATGAATTACATAACCACACCTTTTTAATAATTTATTCCTTTTTATCCCAACATCTCGAATAAGATGTTCAGTAGAAATTCTTGTGAAAATGAAGCAAACTATAGCATATAGATCCTAAAAATATATTTAGAACTAAAAATATAGAGTTAACATTTTAACTCCTTCTCCTTGGGAAAGCTACTAACCTACTGTATCTTTCTATCTAAATCTATGGCAACAATTTTCAAACTATATCCCCCAATCTGAGCTACAGTTAGAAGTACTTATCTAACAGCACCATAAGACAAGGAAATGAATGAATGAATGAATGAATGAATGAATGTAGTCATCTGCAGCAGGGATCCCTAACCCCTGGGCTGTGGGCTGGTACCTCTCTGTGGCCTGTTACGAACTGGCCTGACAGCAGGAGGTGCGTGGGGCAAGTGAGCATTACCACCTGAGCTCTGCCTCCTGTCAGATCAGCTGAGGCATTCTATTCTCACAGGAGTGTGAATTCTACTGTGAACTGCACATGCGAGGGATCTAGCTTGCACATTCCTTACAAGAATACAACTAATGCCTGATGATCTGAAGTGGATGTTTTCATCCCCGCAACCACCATGGAATAAATTACGTTCCATGAAACCAGTCCCTTGTGCCAAAAAGGTTAGGGACTGTTGATGTACAGGATAGTGACATTATCTACTTAATAAATGACAGATACCTCACTTTGATTTCTAAAAGTGAAGACAAAACAAGCCAATACATACAACTTGAAAGTTTTTATGAGAATCACCTTTGTTATACAGTTAACCCTGGCAAAAGAATTATATGAACAATTTAAACTACTTTCTTACCAGGTCTCTTTGATCTATAATATTTGCATTCTAAACATGAAAACACTTTTGTGTTTTTTCTTACGGACTGAAGTGCTAAGCAAGGTAAATCACATTGATAAATTTTTGCTGCAGGTTAGTATTTACAAAGAATTTATAATGAACTGGTTAGTCCCACGACATATTTCTTTTAAAATTTTAATTCTGATTACTATATGATATGTGAATATTATCAACTTACTTATATTATTCATCAAAAACATTTTTTCTGCTAAAATCATAAATAAGATTTCCAATTAAACTTATAAGATGAAAAACCAAACTGAAAACTATCCCTTTATCTGCTAGTTATATCGCTGTGCTCAAATTGTGAAAAACATTATATGCTTAATACTTACACTTTTCTGTATGTGCATGATATACAATGAGGATTTTTACATTTTTAAAAGAGTCACAGAGATCTGCAAAATTACTACAGAGAGATCCTGCACACCCTTTACTCAACGTTTACATCTTTCATAACTAAAATCTATTGTAACAGCCAGAAAATTGATACTGGTACAACTCGTGTACAGTTCTATGACATTTTACTGCATGTGTAGATCTGTATAATCACTATCAGTCTCAAGATACAGAACTATTGTACCACCAAAAACATCTCCCTCGTGCCACCCCTTTATAGTCATACCTATCCCCCCCACTACTATCTCAAACTCTTGCATCCACCAATCTGTTTTCCATTTCTATATTGTTATTTCAAGAATGTTATATATGGCCAGGTACGGTGGCTCACACCTACAATCCCAGCACTTCGGGAGGCTGAAGCGAGTGGCTCACTTGAGTCAGAAGTACAAGACCAGCCTGGCTAACATGGCAAAACCCTGTCTCTATTAAAAATAGAAAAATTAGCCAGGCATGGTGGCATGCACCTGTAGTCCCAGCTACTTGGGAGGCTGAGGCAGGAGAATAGTTTGAACCCGGGAGGCAGAGGTTGCAGTGAGCCAAGATCACACCACAGCACTTCAGCCTGGGGGACAGAGCAAGACTCCATCTCAAAAAAAAAGAATGTTACATACACAGAATATTACAGTATGTAAACTTATGAGGCTGGTTTTCTTTACTCAACCATTGAGATACTTCCAAATTGTTGCAGGTATCAATAGTTCATTATTTATAGTTTGATAGCATTGTGACCAAAGAACATACTCTGTATTATTTCACTTCTTTTAAATGTGTTGAGGTTTGTTTTACGTTATGGCCCAGGATATAATCTATCTTGTAAAACATTCCACTGCTACTTGAAAAGCATGTGTACTCTGCTGCTGTTGGGTAACTTGTTCCATAAATGTCAATTAGGTCTTGTTGGCTGATGGCAATGTTCAGTTCTTCTATATATTTGATGAATTTTCTCTTCAGTTGTTCCATCAATTGCTGAGAGAGGGATGTGGAAGTCTCCAATTATAACTGGATTTGTCTTTTTTCCTCTCAGTGCTATCACTTTTTGTTTCCCATACTTTGTAGCTGCTGTTTGGCATATGCATATTTAAGATTTGCTATATCTTCTTGACCCCATTTTCTTTTGATTAATGTTTGTACAGTGTAACTTTTCTATCCTTTTACTTTCCACCTACTTATATATTATATTTGAATGAGTTTCTCATAGACTTATATGGTTATGTCACTATATAACATATAAGGTCTAAATAAATAAAACAAATTTTAAAAATCACACTAAAAGACAGGCATGATAGCCTGTGCCTGTAGTTCCCTTCTATTTAGGAGACTGAGGCAGGAGGACCACTTGAGGTTAGGCATTTTGAGACCAGCCTGGGTAATATAGCGAGACCTGTCTCCAAAAACAAATTAAAACAAAATAAAAATTTCCCAGGCATTGTGGCATATGCCTACAGTCTCAGTTACTTGGGAGGCTGAGAGGGGAGGATTGCTTGAGTCCAGGAGTTCAAGGCTACAAGTAAGCTATGACCATACCATAGCAAGCCAGCTGGGTGACAAAGTGAGACCCTGTCTCTAAAAAAAATCTTTAATAATTTTTTTTAAATCACACTAAAGGATAAAAAAGTGAAGACCAGAAAGCAAATTTCTTGATTTCCAGTCCAAATGCTTTTTCACCTAAGCCAGTCTTGTTCTAAACATGCAAACTAATCAAAAACACATATAAGAATGTTAGATGAATAGATAACATTGCAGACTATTCAACACTGTATAAAATTTTGTATACATATTGTGCTTCAGCAGAATTAGCTCTATCCTAATAAGGTAGCCAAATTTGTGTACTATCCTTTAATAACCATTTATATTCCACACAGAGTTTTAAAAGAAAACTTAAAAAAAAAAGTTTAAAATCCTTATTAGTTTATAAGGTTGAGTCTGCTATTGAAAATAATGAAAATAAAATGTTGATTACTTGAAGAAACTAAGTGTATATTTGCTAATAAAACCTCTAAGTAATAAGAATGTTTGGATCAAAACCACAATGAGATTCCACCTTACCACTAGTCAGAATGGCTACTATTAAAAAGTCAAAATAACAGACATTGGCAAAGTCGCAGAGAAAATAGAATGCTTTTACACTGTTGGTGGGAATATAAATTGTTAGGCCACTGTGGAAATCAGTTTTAACATTCCTCAAAGAACTTAAAACAGAACTACCATTTGACCCAGCAATCCCATTACTAGGTATATATCCAAAAGAAACTAAGTTGTTCTACAAGAAAAGGCACAAGCACTCGTATGTTTATCACAGCACTATTCACAATATCAAAGACATGAAATCAACCCAGATACCCACCAACAGTGGACTGGATAAAGGAAATACAGTACATATACATCGCAGAATACTACACAGACATAAGAAAGAATGAAATTATGTCCTTTGCAACAACATGGATGCAGCCAGAGGCCATTATCCTAAGTGAATTAATGCAAAAACAGAAAACCAATTCTCACTTACAAGTGACAACTAAACACTGGGTACACGTGGACATAAAGATGGCAACAACAGACACTAGGGACTACCAGAGTAGAGGGAGGAAAGAGGAAGGGAGACAAGAGCTGAAAAATTGTGGATACTATGCTCACTTCCTGGGTGATGAGTTCAGTCATGCCCGAACCTCAGCATCACACAACATACCCATGTAACCTACATGTGTACCTTGTGAATCTCAAATAAAAGTTAACATTAAAATATTTTTTTAAAGAATGTCTGGAATAGAGTACATGAGAAAAAAGGTAAGTTACAGCAGTTTTTTTCTGACTATATAAGCTAAGAAAAGTTTTCTCCTTTTTCAAAGTATTTAACAGTGCAAAAATAAATGATTCCTTGTAATTATGGAACTATTTAAATTATTTCTGCTAACTCAAGTAAATGGAAATCTGAAACTTTTCTTCCAAGTAGTAATATGTTAAGAAAATATACACGTTTTACAAAGTATCCCTAACAGACTAAATGACAGATAATCTCAACTGCATAATCCACATTTTTCAAAAATTTATTTTAGTTGTCATATTATTTTTTAACATAAGTATTTTAAACTAAAATATTTTAAAATTTAAGAAAAATATTAAAGACAATTATTAGTGAGAAGGACTCTTCGTGAGTCCCAATAAGTCAACCTTACATAAAAGAAAGGCAGATTACTTTAGAACATCACCATTCCTGTTGTACAGAAGTCAGTATTTTCTTTGGTTGTTTTGTGGCGGGGGGGAGGGGGGCGGACAGAATCTCCTTATTTTGGCCAGCCTGCTCTAGAACTTCTGGCCTCAAGCAATCCTCCCACCTCATCCTCCCAAAGTTCTAGGATTCCAGGCATGAGTCACTACACCCAGCCAGAAGACCATAGTTTGAAGGAGAGAAAATAGTAACAGGTAAAATTTATTGCCCAAGGTTACACAAAAAAGTAATAGAAATGATAAGATTTAAAAAGCCTAGGCCGGGTGCAGTGGTTCACACCAGTAATCCCAGCACTTTGGGAGGCCGGGGCAGGTGGATCACCTGAGGTCAGGAGTTCAAGACCAGCCTGGCCAACATGGTGAAACCCCATGTCTACTAAAAATACAAAAAATTAGCTGGGCATGCTGGTGCAGGCCTGTATTCCCAGCTACTCAGGAGGCTGAGGCAGGACACTCACTTGAACCCAGGAGGCGGACGTTGCAGTGAGCCGAGGTCGCACCACTGCACTCCAGCCTGGGTGACAAGAGCAAAACTCCGTCTCAAAAAAAAAAATATATATATATATGTTATTTTCTCTTTTAAGAGCAAACATAGAATATTTTTGTAACTTTAGGTAGGAATGAATCTAACTGAGAAATGCATTTATAATTTATACTAGTGCCTCAGGAGTCATTTAGCCCTAGTCACTCATCATAAATTTTAGAACAATACTGAAAATTCCTTTACTGTGTCTTTAGAAGTACCCTTGTCTATGATATTGAGATTATAGTTGACACAGGTTGGCCCTCTGTCCAACCAAATGGACCAAGTTCATTATTTAGAGATACTCTATAAAATGGACACATATCTCTTCTATGAAGATATCAATTTAGAAGTTCACAAATTTTTTTAAAGTATGGAGACCAGGTTCCATTTCTAGTAAGGTGAGTAAACTCAGTCTGACTCTCCTACAAATAACTATAAACTCCAGACAATATACAAAAAAAAACTGCCTGAAGCCCTTAAGCATGAACAAAAGCGGTAAGACTCAGAAAAGAAGTGGCAGTTTGGAAGAAGAAAGGAATAGCAACTAGGTAGGGGGTGCGTTTTCCACTTTTATGTTGTAGCCTGAAGGAAGACCACAGTGAGTTGCAGCATACAGCAGTCAAAACTCAATAAAACTTTCTTGCCTGAAGAACAAGTGCACAGAGCAGAGCCCGAGGCAATGGAATTGGGATATTCTAGAAAAGAGAAAGCCAAAAAGGTAGAGCTGAAAATTCTGGGTATAATCTCTGCCCACGTATATGGCTGACCCCCTGAACCATACATGTAAAAGGCAAATTTAAGCAGTTTTCAGCTAAGGCAAAAAAAACGGAACTGATATTTGAGTTGTCGCCCACCACAGAAAAGTCAGCAGTTTGAGCCTATCCAAGTAAATGGTCTTCTAAAACAAGACCAATAATACTCTTAGAGGAACAGAATAGAATCCAGAATTGCCACAATGTCTAGGATCCAGAACAAACTCATCAAGAAAGAGGAGAATGTGACCCGTCCTTACAGGAAAATATAATCACTAGAGGCCAACCTTAAGATGACCCTGGTTAGAATTATCATGCAATGACTTTAAAGCAGTTATTACAAAACTAATATACTCAATGGTTTAAAAAATGCTTATAATGAATAAAAAGATTTTTTTAAAAACTCAGCAGAGAAATCAAAACTATAAAAAATGAACCAAATGGTAATTTTAGACCTAAAAATATATCTAAAATAAAACTTTTACTAGATAAGCTTAATAGTAGAATGGAGATGGAAAAGCAAAGACTCAGTAAACCTGAAGATAGATCAAAAGAAATTGTTGATTCCCAGGCAAGATGGCTAAATAGGAATAGCTTCAGTCTGCAGCTCCCAGTGAGACCCAATGCAGAAGGCGGGTGATTTCTACATTTCCAACTCAGGTACCTGGTTCATCTCATTGGGACTGGTTAGCCAATGGGTGCAGCCCACAGAGGATGAGCAGAAGCAGGGTGGGGCATCACCTCACCAAGGAAGTACAAAGGGTTGGGAAACTCCCTCCCCTAGCCAAGGGAAGCCATGAGGGACTGTGCCATGCAGGACGGTGCTATCCGGCCCATTTACCATGCTTTTCCCACAGTCTTTGCAACCCACAGACCAGGAGATCCCCTCAAGTGGCTGCAAGACAAGGGCCCAGGGTTTTAAGCAAAAACTTGGGTGGTCGTTTGACACTGAGCTAGCTGCAGGAGTTTGTTTTTTTCTTCCATAACCCAAGGGCGCCTGGAACAACAGAAAGACAGAACCGTTCACTCCCCTGGAAAGAGGGCTGAGGCCAGGGAGCCAAGTGGTCTTGCTCAACAGATCCCACTCCCACAGAGCCCAGCAAGCTAAGATCCACTGGCTCAAGATTCTCCCCTAGCAAACTCCAGCAGACCTGCAGAAGAGGGGCCTGTTAGAAGAAAACTAACAAACATGAAGCAATAGCATCAACATCAACAAAAAGGATGACCATGCAAAACTCCATCTGAAGGTCATCGACAGCAAAGGGCAAAGGTAAATAAATCCACACATTACATAACGGCAATGGGATCAATGCAACAAGAAGAGCTAACTATTCCAAATATATATGGACCCAATAAGGAGGACCCAGGTTCATAAAGCAAGCTCTTAGAGACCTACAAAGAGACTTAAACCCCCCACACAATAATAGTGAGAGCCTTTAACACTCCATTTTCAATATTAGATCAATGAGACAGAAAATTAACAAGGATATTCAGGACTTGAACTCAGCTCTGGACCAAGCGGACATAAAAGACATCTACAGAACTCTCTACCTCAAATCGACAGAATATACATTCTTCTCAGAACCACACAGCACTTATTCTAAAACCGACCACATAATTGAAAGTAAAACACTCCTCAGCAAATGCAAAAGAACAGAAATTGTAACAGTCTCTCAGACCACAGTGCAATAAAATTAGAACTCAGGATTAAGAAACTCACTCAAAACCACACAACTACATGGAAACTGAACAACGTGCTCCTGAATGACTACTAGGTAAAAAACAAAATTAAGGCAGAAATAAAGATGTTCTTTGAAACCAATGAGAACAAAGATACAATGTACCAGAATCCCTGGGACATATCTAAATCAGAGTTAAGAGGGAAATTCACAGTACTAAAATGCACACAGGAGAAAGTGGGAAAGATCTAAAATTGACACCCTAACATCACAATTAAAAGAACTAGAGAAGCAAGAGCAAATAAACTCAAAAGCTAGCAGAAGGCAAGAAATAACTAAGACTAGAGAAGAACTGAAGGAGATAAAGACACAAAAAAACCCTTCAAAAAAAATCAATGAATCCAGGAGCTGGTATTTTGGAAAGATTAACAAAATAGACCACCAGCAGACTAACAAAGAAGGAAAGAGAAAATAAGCAAATAGACACAATAAAAAAATGATGAAGGAGAGACCACCACTGATTCCACAGAAATACAAACTACCATCGGAGGATACTATAAACACTTCCACACCAATAAACTACAAAACCCAGAAGAAATGGATAGATTCCTGGACACATACACCCTCCCAAGAGTAAGCCAGGAAGAAGTTGAATCCCTGAATAGACCAATAACAAGTTCTGAAACTGAGGCAGTAATTAATAGCCTACCAACCAAAAAAAGCCCAGGACCAGATGGTTTCACAGCCGAATCCTACCCAAAGGTACAAAGAGGAGCTCGTACCATTCCTTGTGAAACTATTCCAAATAATATAAAAAGAGGGACTCCTCCCTAACTCATTTCATGAGGCCAGCATCATCCGATTCCAAAACCTGGCAGAGACACAACAAAAAAGAAAATTTCAGCCCATATCCCTGATGAACGTCGATGCAAAAATCCTCAATAAAATACTGGCAAACTGAATCCAGCAGCACATTAAAAAGCTGATCTACCACAATCAAGTTGGCCTCATCCCTGGGATGCAAGGCTGGTTTGACATATGCAAATCAATAAATATAATCCATCACATAAACAGAACCAATGACAAAAACCATATGATTATCTCCATAGATGCAGAACAGCCTTTGACAAAATTCAACACCCATTCATGCTAAAAACATTCAATAAACTAGGTATTGATGGAACATATCTCAAAATAACAAGAGCTATTTATGACAAACCTACAGCCAATATCATACTGAACGGGCAAAAACTGGAAACATCACCTTTGAAAACTGGCACAAGACAAGGATGCCTTCTCTCACCACTCCTATTCAACATAGGACTGGAAGTTCTGGCCAGGGCAATCAGACAAGAGAAAGAAATAAAGGGGATTCAAACAGAAAGAGAAGAAGTCAAATTATCTCTGTTTGCAGATTACATGATTGTGTATTTAGAAAACCCCATCATTTCAGCCCAAAAACTCCTTAAGCTGATAAGCAATTTCCGCAAAGTCTCAGGATACAAAATCAATGTGCAAAAATCACAAACATTCCTATACACCAATAATAGACAAACAGAGAGCCAAATCATGAGTGAACTCCTATTCACAATGGCTACAAGGAGGAAAAAAAAACTAGGAATACAGCTTGCAAGGGATGTGAAGGACCTCTTCAATGAGAACTACAAACTACTGCTAAAGGAAATAAGAGAGGACACAAACAAATGGAAAAACATTCCATGCTCATGAATAGGAAGAATCAATATTGTGAAAATAGCCATACTGCCCAAAGTAATTTAAAGATTCATTGCTATCCCCATCAAGCTACCATTAACTTTCTTCACAGAATCAGAAAAAAACTACTTTAAGTTTCATATGGAACCAAAAAAGAGCACAGATAGCCAAGACAATCCCAAGCAAAAAGAACATAGCTGGAAGCATCACACTACCTGACTTCAAACTACACTACAATGCTACAGTGACAAAAACAGCATGGTAGGGGTACCAAAACAGATATACAGACCAGTGGAACAGAACAGAGGCCTCAAAAATAATGCCACAAATCTACAACCATCTGATCTTTGACAAACCTGACAAAAACAAGCAATGGGGAAAGGATTTCCTGTTTAATAAATGGTGTTGGGAAAACTGGCTGGCCACACACAGAAAACTGAAACTGGACCCCTTCCTTACACCTTATACAAAAATTAACTCCAGATGGATTAAAGATTTAAATTTAAGACCTAAAACCATAAAAACACTAGAAGAAAACCTATGTAATACCATTCAGGACATAGGTATGGGCAAAGACCTCATGACTAAAACACCAAAAGCAATTGCAACAAAAGCCAAAATTGACAAAATGGGATCTAATTAAATTAAAGAGCTTCTGCACAGCAAAAGAAACTATCATTAGAGTGAACAGGTAACCTACAAAATGGGAGAGAAACCTTTTGCAATCTATCCATCTGACAAAGGGCTAATATCCAGAATCTACAAGGAACTTAAACAAATTTACAAGAAAAAAAACAAACAACACCATCAAAAAATGGGCAAAGGATATGAACAGACACTTTTCAAAAGAAGACATTTATGCAGCAACAAACATATGAAAAAATGCTCATCATCACTGGTCATTAGAGAAATGCAAATCAAAACCATAATGAGATACCACCTCACAGCAGTTAGAATGGCAATCATTAAAAAGTCAGGAAACAACAGATGCTGGAGAGGATGTGGAGAAATAGGAACACTATTACACTGTTGGTGGGAGTGTAAATTAGTTCAACCATTGTGAAAGACAGTGTGGCGCTTCCTCAAGGATCTAGAAATAGAAATACCATTTGACCCAGCAATCCCATTACTGGGTATATACCCAAAGGATTATAAATCATTCTATTATAAAGACACATGCACATGTATGTTTTATCATGGTACTATTCACAATAGCAAAGACCTGGAACCAACCTAAATGCCCACCAATGTTAGACTGGATAAAGAAAATGTGGCACATATACACCATGGAATACTATGTAGCCATAAAAAAGGATGAGTTCATGTCCCTTTTCAGGGACATGGATGAAGCTGGAAACCATCATTCTCAGCAAACTAACACAGGAACAGAAACCCAAACACCGCATGTTCTCACTCACAAGTTGGGAGTTGAACAGTAAGAACATGGGCACAGGGAGGGGAACATCACACACCAGGGCCTGTTGGGAGGCAGAGGGCAAAGGGGAGAGATAGCATTAGGAGAAATACCTAATGCAGATGTTGCAGCTATTAAAACAGCAGTTATTATTGTATTTCAAAATATTCTGCTGTGACTCTTCTGGTAAATATATTTATTTTGGTAAGATAAAATGCTCAGTGAGAAAGACAATTACAAAAGAGGGTGAATGGTACAACTGCACAGAGTGATTAAAGAATTTGAATAGCTAAGTGTATAAATATATATTTTAGAAACTCTAAAAGATATATACCTATAACTAAATTCTAGGAAGGACATGCCGAGATGACAAAAGGGATTTTTCACTTCTTTACACATTTCTGTGTTGTTTGGATTTTCTAAAATAAACATGCATTATCTCTATAAGCAACAAAAACAATAAAAACATTCCATTTAGGGAGAAACATAGCTTTCCAAACAATTAAATCATTCTCAAATCATTCAATTTAGAATCATTCTGTTTAGATTATTTATCATTGTTCTCAAAATGTACCATGGTTTTTCTTGAGAGACAGCACATATATACCCCTCTCTTCTTTCATTCCTGTGTGTTTCACATCCTGGCTGTCTTTCAAAAAGAAATAATAACTATTGCCTTTACATACCTGGTGGAGGAAACATCAACCTGCGGTCCTGTTCCCACGGAGGTGACAGGGACCCAGTGTCAGAAGGAGCCCTATGAGGATCAGTTAACCTATCACAGCTTGATTCTCCTCTTTCATTGGTAATCTGATTGTTCAGTGGATTCCCTGGGCCTCTTGAGCCTCTTCCTCCTTCCCCAGGAAGTGAAGGTGAGAGTCTGAGTGGACCCTTGAACAAAGTTGGAGGAGAGAGAAAAGCTCTCGTTTCAAATGAAGGCCAACTCAATGGTGAGGGACCATGTGGGGAGTGCTCTCTGCCAAACGCAGTATTTGGAACATCAAGTGCATAAGGGTCTTTTTCTAAAAGTTCAAATTTAAACTCTGTTTCAGTTAATTTTTGTCTGTTGTGAGCATTTTCTTTCCTTAAATCATTGAGGTTTCTTTCAGCAGTCTGAGCTGCCAACCAATTATGATGTGATTTTTTCTCATGGGAAATAATCTGTCCTTGATAATGATGAATAGTTCTTTCCAATTCTTCTTCAAGATCTTTGGCTCGCTTTCTGTAGGTCTCCAGCTCTTCACTGGCATGGCTGATCTTTTCATCTACTTTAGAAAGTTTCTCTTCCTTCTCTAACCAGTACTTTTCCTCTACTGTTAATTTCCTGTGGAGTTTCATTTCATTTTCTTGATATAATTCAGTCATTACTTTAAGTTTCTGTTGAAGCTTCTGATTCTCATTTCAAAATGTGTGTTTTCTGACTGCAAAGATGCTTGTTCAGTCTGAAGATTTTTAATATATGCTCTGTAAGCTCTCTTCCTTTATTTCATCAGCTTCAGATAACTGAATATTAATTTGGTTTCTTTCTCCTTCTAAGGTTTTTAAAGAAGCATAATTTAACTTAGCAGCATGAATCAGTTTCTTCAAAGCTCCTTTTGGAGTATTATCTGAGTAAGCACCATTTTCTGATTCACTGTCCACTTCTAATTCCATGTTACCATTATCCGTTACATCTTCTCCAAGCATAGCAGCCCAATCATTCATCTTTAGCAAGCGTTCAGCCAGAGTGTTGATGTGATTTTCCTTATCATTTAGAACTTGTTCTGTGCTTACTTTGGAGTCTTCAAATGTTATTTTCTGTTTATTAAGTTCACTCACTTGTTCTTTCCATACTTCAGCTTCTTGCAAAAGCTGTTTCTGGTTCTCCTGAAGTTGAGAATTTTCATTCAAAGCATCTTTTATTGCTATCTTCAGTCATTCTTCATTCATTTGAAATATCTTGAAGATCATTTTGGCTTCAGTTACTTGTGATTTGAGGGATTTTGACTCATCTTCTAGAGACTGTATCCTTTTTGAAGGTTGCAGTGAGCCGAGATCACACCATTGCACTCCAACCTGGATAAAAAGAGTGAAACTCCATCTCAAAATAAAATAAAGTTTTAAGATATAATTTACACACCATACATATTATCCATTTAAAGTATACACTTCAGTGGGTTATTATTTTTTTTGCATGTTCACAGAGTTGTGTAACTATCACCACAATCTAACTTTAGAACATTTTCATCATCCTCAAAATTTACCCTATTCCCATTAACAGTCACCTCCCGTTCCTGCTGCCTTTCTCAAACTTACTCAACCACTGGTTTACTTTGTATCTTTTTAGATTTGCCTATTCTGGATGTTCCATATATTATAAATGGAATCACAACATGAGGTCCTTGGTGTCTGGCTTCTTTGATATGGCATAAAATTTTCAAGGTTCATCCATGTTGTAGCATGTACCAGTATTTCATTTCATTCCTTTTTATTGCAGAATAATATTTCATTGAATGGGTATATCACATGTATTAATCTATCCATCAGTTGATGGACATTTGGTGTGTTTCCACTTTTTGCTATTGTGAGCAATGCTGCTATGATTATTTTTGTACAAGTTTTTGGTGGACAATATGTTTTTAATTCTCTTGGTTTATACCTAAGAGTAAAACTGCTTAGATCATATGATAACTCCATTTAGCATTCTGAGGAACTGAAAAAGTTCTCAAAGCTGCTGCACCATTTTACATACCAGCAAGGTTTGAGGGTTCCACTTTCTCCACCATGCTTGCCAACATTTGTTGTTATATGTCTGCTTGATTGTGGGTAACCCCCCATATAGGCATGAAGGAAAGAGACCTAAGCAGAACCCTGGCACAGTTAGGGCTTGAAGAATATCTCAGTTTATAGTGTTACTACCCAACTATTTCCTTTTATATAATCCTTTATATAATCATATATTAGTTTATAGAATTAGGGCTTGAAGAATCCCTTCATATAATCCTCTATATATAATCAAATAATGGTTCATAGAATGAGTGCCTAAAGAATATTTCCCTACACATATATAATTATATCTTAGTTCATAATTGGAGTAATGCCTAGAGTGGACACAGTACAGAGCATGAATTAAGGAATAAGCAGCTTATAATCAGAGGAACGCCTAGAGCAGACACATTGCCGAGCATGATTTAAGGGAAAAACATTTATACCAGCGCAAGAATCCATGGCCCAGGCGGCAGCATTCAGTATCGTAAAGATACCCACTGTATGGCAGGCTTGGGGCAAGCAAGAGCCACTCCTCCTGGTAAAGGAGTTGTAGGACCTTGCTCCAGTTCTTGTGGAAGGCTGCCCTCAGATTGGCAATCCACCTTGGTGACTGTGAACTTTATCGGCTCTTGCTACTGTGCTGCTCAGAAAGCATTCCCCTATAGAACTCATTGGAAGCTGCCAGCAGGTGGCATAGACCCTGACAGCTCTGTCACTACTGTGTGACTTAAA
>CAUYLG010055306.1:0-13946 GCA_963573385.1 Cacajao melanocephalus | reverse complement strand
CCTGTAGGAGGAGAGGCATTCTGATTTTGGGTGTTCTCAGCCTTTTTGCACTGGTTTCTTCCCATTTTTGTGGATTTATCCACCTGTCATCTTTGTAATTGCTGACTTTCAGATTGGGTCTGAGTGGACGTCCGGCTTGTTGGTGATGAAGTGTTTTCTGTTTCTTAGTTTTCCTTTGGTGGACGCCCCTTCCCCACAGACCTAGGCCTTCCCGGGTTCAGTTGTGCTTACTATGAAACTCTCAGTCCTCAGCGATTCCAATTGCTGTTCTCCTTGTGGGCATGGGACCAGCTGCGCCTGACTCAAAGGGCACCCAGTCCCATATACTCCGCACTGAGAATTGCCGCACCATGCCAGGGCGCTGGCAAAACAGCCGCACTGGCCAAAAGAGTCATGCTGGCGACCCATGTGGCTCCTCCACTGGGTAGCTCCCAGTTTGTGGGCAACAGAAATTCGTCTGAAATTGCAGTGTACACTCGCTCTCTGCGCTTTCACTGGGAGTTACAATCCTGAGCTGTTGCTAATCGGCCATCTTGGATCTCTCTCCGAACATTTTCTAAATAAAATAATAGATCTCAAGACACCCTAGGGTTTTAAGATCAGAATCAGAAAACTAGATACATACACACACACACACACACACACACACACACACACACACACAGAAAATGAATCAATGGAAAGGTTTATAATTGTCACTACAAAATGAGAGTATATGAAAAGTGAGGTCCCAATTTCAATAGAAACAACTTTAGCTTCCCGGAATCTTAAATCACATCTCCAAAACAATATTCAATGCCCAGTAAAACAAATATATTAGCCAATCTTCAGTATGAATAAGCAAACAAAAATAAGAGCATTTAATTTAGAAACTAGGGAAGGCATCAGCAATTTTAGACTAATTTCCAGTGGTCACAGGATTTCAGACTTTTAGTACCAATAAAAAGCTTAGAATTTAAACCCCCACATTATTGAAGATAGGGGAACCATAACTCAAAGAATTCGATTTTCTTAAACAAGATCATACAGCTAGTGAATGACAAAGCAAAAGTTATATCTTATTTCTATTCTATTTCCAATGTTGCTTCTACAAAACCAGGTTCATGTTTGGTGTCTGCAACTCTCTTCTACAGAAAAGGCAATACTTTAAGGAGAAAATAAATCATGTATCTTTTACTATTGAGATTTAAAAGACATGGAGGAAAGGTGATTTTGTTATCAAATTTACAGTGTATTTGGATATTTAAATAAAATATGTGTTGGTAGGATCCAGAAAAATTAGTATCATAAATCTGCAGCTAGATTATAATTTAAATGTTGAACATTATTTTATTTGCTTTACTTTCTAATTATAATCAGTTCTTAGAATTTAAATACTAATCTAGTAACGAGGTGTGATTCAGTGAGTTCATTCAAAGAAGAAAGAGAATACTGTAATGATGTCAATGCTTACAACTGACCAAAAGAATAATGAAAAAATTTATCCTTCTAGAATAAGTTGATTTGGAATTCATCCCACAAAAACTAACATGCATTTATCCTCTTCATTCCTTCTTCCTTTTAACACTTAGAAAATATTGCAAAAAATTCATATACAATAGTTATCTAAAGAAAGACATTGGGAATACTGCCTAAGAAAATGACCAAAAGTGCATTTACAAACATAAATCAACATAAGGCTTGTGAAAACACAAAAGAAGGACTGCATTCTTGGGCATCAAACCAGAGGGGTTTTGGTTGTTTCGGAAACTATTTCTCCATTGTGTCTTTTAAATTACCAATAACCCCAGCCATACACTTTTCAAATACCATTAACTAAACGCACATGTTAATGTAATCTTGAAACACCAGAAACGAAATCAGGCAGTTTCATATACAATATACCTTATCTATGTGGAGCAAAAACAGAAAGGGCAAAATAAATAAAACTAGCATCCATTAAGTACGTACTATATCTCAGACATTTAGCCCTCAAAACATCAACTACAATATCCATTTTACAGAGAAAGCTCAGAGAGCTTGAGAGTTTTTTTCCCCATAGAGTTCATATAGCAGAAAGTTAATGTCAAGATTCAAACCTAGGTTCACTTGAGTCCAAAGTACAATGTCTTTTCAGTATATTTTTGTGTGTGTATGAAATGATAGTTAAATTTCTGGTCTCTCTCTTTTATCACAGGTTTGGAATGACATGACATTTTGAAAAGGAGTTACTTTATTCACTCTAGATAAATTTACAGTTTATCTAGATAAACTGGATGAGATTTCCTTTCCAGAATGATGGAATTAGGAAGTTGACAAATCATTTCCTCAAACAAATCTGAACCATAAAGCTGAGCAAAACTGTCAATCATTTCCAACTGCTAAAAATCTGAAAATAAAGCAAAGTTGTATATTAATGTAAAAATCATTCATGCATGAGTACTAGGGTAAGATTGGCATGAGCCCATGGTGTTCTTGCCCAGGACTGCTCCCATTCCCCTAATATCTCTGTCCGTGATATTCCAACTGGGAGGGACAGGTTGTGAAAACCTGTGCTGCCAGTAAGAGTACACAGGATCTAGAGCACTATTATTAAAGGTGTGTGACAGTTTATTTATATGTCAAGTTGACTGGGTCTTGGTGTGCCCAGATAGTTGGTTAAACATTATCTCTGTGTTTGTCTTGAGGACATTTTCAGAAGAGATTAGCATTTAAATCATTAGACTGAGTAAAGCAGAGCCCTCTTTAATGTGAGCGGGCATCATTCAATCTGGTGAGGGCTTGAATAAAACAAAAGGTGGAGAAAGAATTTCTTTTCTGCCTGTCTGCTTAAGCTAAGACTTAAGTCTTAACCCTCAGATTGAGATTGACACCATTGGTGCTCCTTGTTCTCAGGTCTTTGGGTATGAACTGGAACTACACAGGTCCTGGAACTGCTCAGCCTCTGCAGTCTGGTAAAACAATCTTTACAATAAAGCTCTCTCTCTTTCTTCCTTTCTGTCTCTCTCTCTCTCTCTCTCTCTCTCTCTCTCTCCATATATACAGATGAATACATAGCTAGATAGATATATGGAGATATATACAGTAAGTCTTCACTTAATGTTGACAGATTCTTGGAAACTGCTACTTTAAGTGAAACAACATAACAAAACCATTTTTTCTCATTTATATAAGTAAACAACATTGAAAAAATGAAGTTCTTTGAAAACCTGCTATATGTATTCAAGGACCATGTGTATATATATACACACACACACACACACACACACACACACAACATACACACACACAAACGTGTATGTAATACCTGATAATGATAATAAATAACTATGCTACTGGTTTATGTATTTACTATATTAAACTTTTAATCATTATTTTAGAGTATACTACCTCTACTTATTATTTAAAAAGTTAACTGTAAAACAGCCTCAGGCAGATCCTTCAGGAGGTATTCCAGAAGAAGGCATTGTTATTATAGGGGATGACAGCTGCATGCACGTTATTGTTCCTAAAGACCTTCCAATGGCACAAGAAGTAACGGTGAAAGACAGTGATATTGATGATTCTGACACTGTGTAGACTTAGGCTAATGTGTGTATTAGTATCTTAGTTTAAAACAAAATCTTTTAGAACTAAAAAATAAAAAGTATTCAAAGTACGGAAAATCTTGTAGAATAACAATATATAGAAAGAAAATAGTTTTGTACAACTGTACATTGTGTTTGTGTTTTAACCTAAGTATTATTATAAAAGAGTAAGAAATCTTTATCAATTAAAAAATTGATAAAGTAAAAATAAGTTACAGAATTGATATGGCTTGGCTCTGTGTCCCCACCCAAATCTCATCTTGTAGCTTCCATAATTCCCATGTGGTGTGGCAGGGACCCAGTAAGAGATGACTGAATCATGGGGGCAGGTTTTTCCTGTCCTGTTCTCAAGACAGTGAATGAGTCTCATGAGATCTGATGGTTTTAAAAATGGGAATTTCTCTTCACAACCTCCCATTTTCCCTGCCACCTTCCATGTAAGATGTGGCTTGCTCTTCCTTGCTTTCTGCCATGATTGTGAGGCCTCCCCAGTCATATGGAACTGTAATTCCAATTAAACCGCTTTCTTTTGTAAATTGCCCAGTCTGAGGTATGAAATTATCAGCAACATGAAAACAGACAAGTAGGTTAATTGATTACTGAGGACGAAAAATACCCTGAATTTAGTGTTGCCTAAGTGTACCATGTTTATAACCTCTACAGTAGTGTATAGTAATATCATAGGCCTTCACATTCACTCACTACTCACACACTGACCAACGCAAAACAATTTCCAGTTTTGCAATCTCCATTCATGGTAAGTGCTCTATACAGGTGTACTATCTTTTATACCATATCTTTACTTTACCTTTTTAATGTTTTGATATGTTTACATACATAAACACTTATTATTGTGTTACAATTGCCTGCAGTATCCAGTACAGTAATATGTAAAAAATCAATACTAATTTAAAACAAATATTCGTATGCATATATATATTCAAAAAAATTCAACAAAGCTATCAGAAACTAACAGTAAGAAACATTTAAATCCTAGCTATGTCCAACCCTATTTTGAAAACTTCCTTCCAAACGAGAATGACTAGGCATTCAGAGCACTGAAAAAGATGTACAAAATCTGCTCAAATAAAAATTACTTTAATGGAAATTTCATCAGGTATGAATAGATGGAATATCACTTTGCCTCTAAATGGAGTTATAAACCTCATGCTGGTGTAAATTTAGTAAAATTAGTGTATACATTTAACGGGCAGTGTAAATTGATAAAGCCCTTTAAAAACCAATTTATATATATATATATATATAGCCATGAAAGATGCATATTTTGGGGGCAACAATTTCACTCTTGCTCTCTTCCAAATTATTCTGATTTGAAAAATTCTAGAGTGTAAATTAAAATTCTCCCAACCTCTATGCTCCCAATTATCACAGCTGTCATGCTATTTGTTGTTACTTCTATTACCTTTCATGAAAGATTTTACTTAGTAAGGCAACACGTATCTTAACTGCTTCACTTGTAAGAACTATCATTCTAATTTGCTATTAGAATGATAGTGGTACTTTTAATATGACCATAAAGAAAAATTTTGTATAAGCACAGCTACAATACAGAAAATAGGCCACTTCCGCTCAATGACTCTCAGAAATCTTTATTTATTAAGGTTTATTGTTTATTTATAATTTTTTTCAAAAGAAAAATATCATGGAACAGTACTTTGGAAAGAATAAAGTTAAAAATGTTCAAGGCTGAGCTGAAAATTTTGCCTTCTCAATGGATCCCCTCTACCATCCCCTCCCCCTCCCCTCCTCCTTCCCTTCTCCCCTCTCCTTTCTTCCCTCCTCTCCCGTTTCTCCCTCCCCTTCCCTTCCCTTTTTTTATTTTTTATATGAAGGGCTGGGAGTGTGAGGCAAGTCATTTAACCTGAACTTTAATTTCTTCTCCTATAAATGGAAGTAACAAAATCCACCCTGAACAAACTTGTTGTGAGGGTCAATAAGCCAATAGTCCTGAACTCACTGTGTTTATTCTTAAGAAAATGAATATTTAAACAGTTTCTAAGTAAGCAAACTGGAGGTTTTGCAGTTATACTGTGCTTATAAAATGTGTGGGGAACTGGTATAGGTATTCCGCGCCCTTAGAAGATTATGCCTTATCATCAAAGCTAAAAAATAGTGCAGAATTCCAAATACAATTGTTTCAATCTTTTAATTTATTCTTCCAGGAAAGGCATAGTGTTGCATCTGCCGTTAAAAATGTGGAGTCATAGAGCAGGCACAGGCAAAGCTCACAGGACATCTTGTTCCTTCTAAAATGGCTTCAATTAAATGTTGGCGATATAAAGACAATAGCTCAGTTCCCTTAGACGTAGCAAGTCTCATAGCTATGGAATTAGACCCACTGTTCTTTAGTACATAATACTATACTTACAAAGTTATAATGTTCAGAGTTCTAAGGATTGATTTCATATTAAACTCTTTCCATGCATGTGTGTTAAAATAAACAGTTATAATTTTCTGACATTTCCAAGAAGTAATGGGAAAAGATAACAAAATTAAATAAATTCAATTAAATTCAATGTAGGAAGGTCCTGGGACATAACCCTATTCAGTACAATACTGGGAGATAAAGAGAAAGGGTACTGGGAATCAAATAGACCTAATTCCAATATGGACTCTATGAAACTGACCAACCGTTCTGGTTTATCAGGTGCTACTGGCTGAACATTTATGTCCCTCCAACATTATCATATATTAAAACTTAACCCCCAAGATAGAAAGGGGTTGATGTTAAGAGGTACTACCTTTGGAAGGTGATGTGGTTTGGCTGTGTCCCCACCCAAATCTCATCTTGAATTCCCATGTGTTGTGGGAGGGACCCAGTGGGTAGTAACTGCATGGGGGCAGGTTTTTCCTGTGCTGTTCTCATGACAGTGAATAGGTCTCACAAGATCCAACGGTTTTAAACAGGGGAGTTTCACTGCACCATCTCTCTTCTCTTGTCTGCTGCCATATGAAATGCGCTTTTCACCTGCCACCATGATTGTGAGGACTCCTCAGCCATGTGGAACTGTAAGTCCATTAAACCTTTTTCTTCAGTAAATTGCCCAGTCTTGGGTCTCAGCAGTGTGTAAACGGACTAATATAGAAGGTGATTACATCATGAGGGCCCCATCCTCTTGGATGGGATTACTGCCCTTATTTTAGAAAGGCCTGAGGGAGCTTGGTTTCCTTTTCTGCTAAGTGAGGACTCAGAAAACAAAGAGCCATCTGGGAGACCCGGGGCCTTACCAGACACCAGAACTGTTGGTATCTTGACCCTGGACTTCCCAGCTTCCAGAATTGTAGTACATTCTGTTATTTATAAATTACTCAGTCAAAGGTATTTTAATACAGTCCAAATGGACTAAGATCCCAAAGACTAAATTTTCCTGGAAAAAAAGTTTCAGTGCTAAAACCTGGAAAATTCTAAGCAAATTAGGATGAGTTGGTCACCAAAACTGCACCACCTTCTTGGGCTTATCTCTTAACCTCTTTGAATGAAAACTGTTCTTTCATTTGTTAAATGGCAATTAAGCATATTTTTGTTTCCTTGGGCGATTTTGAAGATGAGATCAAACTAATAACCACAGTCACTTATTAAGTGCTGTGTATCACGTTCTGTACGATTTATGTCCTTAATTTTATTTAATCCTTAAAGCTTAATAAAATGGCCAAGGGCTCCATTCTCTCTACTTGTGTCTAAATTCTGGCTCTACCACTCACTAGCTATATAATCTGGGCATAGCCTTGAGCCTCTAAAACATTTTCCTCAACTGTAAAATTATAAATCTCAACTGTAAAACTGTAACAGTTTCAACTTCAGTGTTGCTGATCGGACGGAGAAAACAGACATGATCCCTATCCTATGAAGCTTACATTCTCATGGAGAGACTAAACCCAAAAACTAAAAAGTAGAGAGGTAATTCTGGAATGTGATAAGCACCTTGAAAAAATATGTTTTGTAACAGAAAACCACTTCTAAAGATGCAGTGGAGGGCAGGGCTACATTAGATAGAGTGTCATGTAAAGACAGCCTGTTTGAATAAATAATATTTGTGTTAAGCTTGAACCATCAGAAATGGACTGGTTATAGGAAGAGCAAGTTGATCATTCCTGGCAGAAGGAATGCCAAGTGCAAAAGGTCTGAGGCAAGAACACTTTTACTGTAGCACAGGAATGTAAAGGAAATTGTTAAGGTTTGAGTGTTGACCAAAAAAAGGAATGCCATGCCATCCTGGGAATAGGGTTTGGCAACCAATAGAAGCATTGATATTTGATGACACAAATCATAGGCAATTGAGGATCAGGCCCTCTTTGTATTTATCCCAGACAGTGAAATTCTCAAACAAGCTAGGTAGCCAAGTGTCAGCAACATCTAATATAAAATGACCCAGAAACTATCTACAGAAATAGATGCAACTTATAAAACTTACACATGCAGCATTGCCCAAACATTTAGGGAGGAGAGTGGTGGGATGTGTGGTGTGGGTGAAGGAGTTATAATAACCCACTCTCCTCTTTCACTTAAGTATGCCTAACTCTTTTTACCAGAATAAAATAATAAAAGCACTGATTACTTCTGACAAAACAAATAGAAATTGATGTTTTGTTTCGCTTTCTTAGAAATTTTTCTGATTTTAGGACTGGACACAGTTGGTCTCACCTGTAATCCCAGCACTTTGGGAGGCCAAGACAGGCAGATCACTTGAGGTCAGGAGTTCGAGATCAGCTTGGCCAACATGGTGAAACTTGGTCTCTAGTAAAAACACAAAATTAGCCAGGCAGAGTCATGCATGCCTGTAATCCCAACTATTCAGGAGGCTGAGGCAAGAGAAATGCTTGAACTCAGGAGGCAGAGGTTGCAGTGAGCCAAGATTGCACCACTGTACTCCAGCCTAGGAGATAAAAGTGAAACTGTCTCAAAAAAAAAAAAAAGTTTCTGATTTTATAAACTATGAATTTTAATGCCTCAAGCTTCACTTTTTCTAAAGAAAATGTCATTCTATTACTCTTTTCTCTGCTTAAAGAATTAGATTTCCAATGAAAAGTGAATATAAGCCTTTTATTATGGAGATACGTGATCTTGGGGCTAATATGAAATAATTATCTCTCCCTTCAGAAATTTACATTAACCAAACATTACAGCAACTACCATTCCACCACAAGCAATCATCTGAGGCTAACATTGGAGTCTTCACAAAAATGCACATAGTACTAAGTTGACACCTAAAATCTAGTTTCAGTTCTGGGCAGAAAATAGATTTTAGGTGTCAATCTAGTACTATGTTGAAAGTGAGCTGGTTCCTGATGACAATATTAGGTTTGAAGAAGCTGAAAGAAGAATGAGAAACATCTTATAGAGATCGTTTAGATAAGAGTGCATAAAACATTTTTCAGAAAATGAAGGTAGAGAGTGAGTCAGATGGTTCTTAAAATGAGGGCAGCAGATGGGAGATTAAAGGAGATCCAGGGCAAACGGTTAATGTTTAATTATTCATGTAAAATCTTATTATATCAGTCAAAGCTGTTCTAAGGTTCCTGACAAATTTGAAGTCTCTGATACCATGATTCTGTGAATTACATACTCACATTTCTAAAATTCTCCCTGGGTTTTAACCTTCAGATGTCCCTGTCCCTTACCAAAAAAGTACTAGCAGCAGTGATTAACACGACCTGGCCATTTCCAGAACTACATATGCGTGCACGTGCGTACACACAAACACATTTGTACGTGTATTTGTTGTATATCTGTCATTCTAACAGATGCTTTGACTCTTCTATGTTCTTTTGAAGTTTTTATCCAGATGTTAAACACCAACTGTTTAGTTACCTGTAGATATGATAAATCATTGTATAGATTCATTTTTAACTTTTAATTATGATCCAATTTTAGACTTTTAGAAAAGTTTAGAAAATACCAATTTTTCCAATAACCTTTCACCCAGCATCCCCTAATTTTAGCTTCTTACATAATCATATTAAAATGATCAAAACCAAGTATAATAATATGGGTATAATACTCTAATCCAGAATCCCACATCATGTGGCTCCTTGGTTACTTCCAACTGTAACAGTGCTTCAATCTTTCCTTGTCTTTGTCGTCCTGACACACTTGATGACTACTGGGCAGTTATTTTGTAGAATGTCTCTAATTATGAGGTTTCTGAAGTTTTTCATATTTAGAATAAGGTTACACATTTTGGGCAGAGGTAAAGTTGTGTCTTTCTCAGTGCATCTTATCATAGGATTTGTGATATTATGTCTTACAGGTAATGTTAACCTGTTCTCTGGTTAAGGCGTTATCTGCTGGGTTCATCCACTATAAAGTTACTATTTTCCCTTTCAACCTGAGGCAAGATAATAAATACTCTTAGGAAGATACTTTGAGACTATGTCAACATTCTATTCTCAAAAATGTGCTCAATAATTTTAGGATTCATTGATGGGTCTTTTTTTTTAATTGTACTTTAGGTTCTGGGGTACATGAGCAGATCATGCAGGATTGTTGCATAGGTACACACACGGCAATGTGGTTTGCTGCCTCCAACCTACATCTGGCATTTCTACCCATGTTATCCCTCCCCAACCTCCCCACCCTCCCCTACCCCACTGTCCCTCCCTTGGCCCCACCAACAGACCTCAGTGTGGGATGCTCCCCTCCCTGTGTCCATGTGTTCTCATTGTTCAACACCCACCAATGAGTGAGAACATGTGGTGTTTGATTTTCTGTTCCTGTGTCAGTTTGTTGAGAATGATGGTTTCTAGATTCATCCATGTCCCTACAAATGACACAAACTCATTGTTTTTTATGGCTGCATAGTATTCCATGGTGTATATGTGCCACATTTTCCATGTCCAGTCTATCGTCGATTGGCATTTGAGTCGGTTCCAGGTCTTTGCTATTGTAAACAGTGCCACTATTAACATATGTGTGTGTGTCTTTATAACAGAATGATTTATAATCCTTTGGGTATATAACCAGTAATGGGATTGCTGGGTCAAATGGAATTTCTATTTCTAGGTCCCTGAGGAATCACCACACTGTCTTCCACAATGTTTGAACTAATTTACACTCCCACCAACAATGTAAAAGTGTTCCTGTTTCTCTATATCTTCTCCAGCACCTGTTGTCTCCAGATTTTTTAATGATAGCCATTCTAACGGGCGTGAGATGGTATCTCAATGTGGTTTCGATTTGCATTTCTCTAATAACCAGTGATGACAAGCATTTTTTCATACGTTTGTTGGCCTCATATATGTCTGCTTTTGAAAAGTGTCTGTTCATATCCTTTACTGACTTTTGGATGAGGTTGTTTGTTTTTTTCTTGTAAATCTGTTTTAGTTCTTTCTAGATTCTGGATATTAGCCCTTGTCAGATAGGTAGATTGCAAAAATTTTTTCCCATTCTGTTGGTTGCCAGTTCACTCTAATGATTCTTTCTTTTGCTCTACAGAACCTCTGGAATTTAATTAGGTCCCATTTGTCTATTTTGGCTTTTGTTGCCAATGCTTTTGGTGTTTTAGTCATGAAGTCCTTGCCTATGACTATGTCCTGAATGGTTTTGCCTAGGTTTTCCTCTAAGGTTTTTATGGTGTTAGGTCTTATGTTTAAGTCTTTAATCCATCTGGAGTTAATTTTAGTGTAAGGTGTCAGGAAGGGGTCCAGTTTCTGCTTTCTGCCCACTGCTAGCCAGTTTATCCAACGTCATTTATTAACAGGGAATCCTTTCCCCATTGCTTGTTTTTCTGAGGTTTGTCAAAGATCAGATGGTTGTAGATGTGTAGCATTGCCTCCAGGGCCTCTGTTCTGTTCCACTGATCTATATCTCTGTTTTGATACCAGTACCACGCTGTTTTGATTACTGCAGCCTCGTAGTATAGTTTGAAATCAGGTAGCATGATGCCTCCAGCTTTGTTCTATTTGCTTAGAATTGACATGGCTATGCAGACTCTCTTTTGGTTCCACTGGAAGTTTAAGGTGGTTTTTTACAGTTCTGTAAAGAAGGCCATTGGTAGCTTGATGGGGATAGTATTGAATCTGTAAATTACTTTGGACAGTATGGCCATTTTCACGACATTGATTATTCCTAAGCGTGAGCATGGAATGTTTCTCCATCTGTTTGTGTCCTCTCTTATTTTGTTGTGCAGTGGTTTGTAGTTCTCCTTGAAGAGGGCTTTCATATCCCTTGTTAGTTGTCTTCCTAGGTATTTTATTCTCTTTGTAGCAATTGTGAATGGGAGTTTGCTCACGATTTGGCTCTCTGTTAGTCTGTTATTGGTGTATAGAAATGCTTGTGATTTTTGCACATTGATTTTGTATCCTGAGACTGCTGAAGTTGCTTATCAGTTTAAGGAGATTTTGGGCTGAGATGATAAGATATTCTATATATACAATCATATCATCTACAAATAGAGACAATTTGACTTCCTCTTTTCCTAATTGAATACGCTTTATTTTTTTTTCTTGCCTAATTGCTCTGGATAGAACTTCTAATACTATATTGAATAAGAGTGGTGAGAGAGGGCATCCTTGTTTAGTGCCAGATTTCAAAGGGAATCCTTCCAGTTTTTACCTATTCTGTATGATATTGGCTGTAGGTTCGTTCTAAATAGCTTTTATTGTTTTGAGATATGTTTCTTCAATACCTAGTTTATTGAGAGTTTTTAGCATAAAGGGCTGCTGAGTTTTGTTGAAGGCCTTCTCTGCATCTATTGAGATATTAATGTGGTTTTTGTCCTTGGTTCTGTTTATGTGGTGAATTACGTTTATAGACTTGTGTATGTTGAACCAGCCTTGCATCCCCGGGATGAAGCCTACTTGACCATGATGGATAAGCTTTTTGATGTGCTGTTGCAATCAGTTTGCCCGTATTTTGTTGAAGATTTTCCCATCTACGTTCATCATAGATACTGGCCTGAAGTTTTCTTTTCTTGCTGAGTCTCTGCCGAGTTTTGGTATCAGGATGATGTTGGTCTCATAAAATGATTTGGGAAGGATTCCCTCTTTTGGGATTGTTTGGAATAGTTTCAAAAGGAGTGGTACCAGCTCCTCTTTGTACGTCTGGTAGAATTCAGCTGTGAACCCATCTGGACCTGGACTTTTTTTGGGTGGTAGGCTTTTAATTGGTGCCTCAACTTCAGCCCTTTTTATTGCTCTATTCAAGGTTTCAACTTCTTCCCGGTTTAGGATTAGGAGGGTGCAAATGTCCAGGAATTCATCCATTTTTTTCAGGTTTACTGGTTTATGTGCATAGAGTTGTTTGTAGTAATCTCTGATGGTGGTCTGTGTTTCTGTGGAATCGGTGGTTATATCCCCTTTATCTATTTTTTATTGCATCTATTTGATTTGTCTCCCTTTTCTTTTTTATTAATCTGGCTAGCGGTCTATTTTGTTGATCTTTTCAAAAAACCAGCTCCTGGATTTATTGATTTTTTAAAGAGTTTTTTGTGTCTATCTCTTCAGTTCTGCTCTGATCTTAGTTATTTCTTGTTTTCTGCTAGCTTTTGAGTGTTTTTGATCTTGCTCCTCTAGCTCTTTCAATTTTGACAATACGGCGTCAATTTTAGATCTTTCTTTGCTTCTCATGTGGGCATTTATTGCTATAAATTTTCCTCTAGACACTGCCTTAAATGTGTCCCAGAGATTCTGGTACGTTGTGTTTTCGTTCTTGTTGGTTTCAAAGAACATCTTTATTTCTTCCTTCATTTCATTGTTTATCCAGTCGACACTCAGGAGCCAGTTGTTCAGTTTCTATGAACCTGTGCAATTCTGAGTTAGTTTCTTAATTCTGAGTTCTACTTTGATTGCCCTGTGGTCAGAGAGACTGTTTGTTATGATTTCCATTCCTTGGCATTTGCTGAGGAGTGATTTACTTCCAATTACGTTGTCAATTTTAGAGTTGGCGCAATGCAGTGCTGAGAAGAATGTATATTCCATGGATTTGGGGTGGAGATTTCTGTAGATGTCTATTAGGTTTTTTTGGTCCAGATCTGAGTTCAAGTCCTGGATATCCTTGTTAATTTTCTTTCTCGTTGATCTGCCTAATATTGACGGTGGAGTGTTAAAAGTCTTCCACTATTATTGTGTGGGAGTCTAAGTCTTTGTAGGTCATTAAGAACTTACTTTATGTATCTGGGTGCTCCTGTATTGGGTGTGTATATATTTAGGATCGTCACTTCTTGTTGCATTGATCCTTTTGCCATTATATAATGCCTTTCTTTGTCTCTTTTGATCTTTGTTTAAAGTCCATTTTATCAGAGGCTAGGATTGCAACTCCTGTTTTTTTTTTTTTTTTTTTTTTTGCTTTCCATTTGCTTGGTAAGTCTTCCTTCATCCTTTTATTTTGAGCCTATGTGTGTCCTTGTACCTGAGACGGGCTTT